>NDXB01013217.1:20082-35298 GCA_002631895.1 Agapornis roseicollis | reverse complement strand
CATCAATTTGATAGGTGGACCACTCAGTGGATAAAGAACTGGCTGGATGGCTGCACGCAAAGATTTGTGGTTAATGGCTCAGTGTCCAACTGGAGACCAGCAAACTCATGAAGTTTAACCATGCCAAGTGCAAGGTCCTGCACCTGGTTTGGAGCAATCCCAGGCACAGCTACAAGTTGGACAAAGAGGAGATTCAGAGCAGCCCTGCAGAGAAGGACTTGGGTGTGTTTGTTGATTAGAAACTTACTATGAGCTAGCTGTAGTGTGCGCTTGCAGCCCAGAAAGCCAACTGTATTTTTAGCTGCATCAAAAGGAGCATGACCAGCAGGTCAAAGATGGTGATCCTGCCCCACTGGTCCGCTCTCATGACACCTCACCTAGAGTATTGTGTGCAGTTCTGGTGTCCTCAACATAGAAAGAACAGGGAGTTGTTGGAACAAGTGGAGAGGAGGGCCACGAGGATGATCAGGGGACCTCCCGTATGAGGCTGAGAANCAGTTCTGGTGTCCTCAACATAGAAAGAACAGGGAGTTGTTGGAACAAGTGGAGAGGAGGGCCACGAGGATGATCAGGGGACCTCCCGTATGAAGACAGGCTGAGAAAGTTGGGGCTGTTCATCCTGGAGAAGAGAAGGCTGTATGGAGACCTCATAGCAGCCTTCCAGTATCTGAAGGAGACCTATAGGGATGCTGGGGAGGGACTCTTCATTAAGCACTGTAGTGACAGGACAAGGTGTAACGGGTTCAAACTTAAACAGGAGAGGTTTAGATTGGATCTAAGGAAGAAATTCTTTCCTGTGAGGGTGGGGAGGCACTGGAATGGGTTGCCTAAGGAAGTTGTGAGTGCTCCACCTCTGGCAGTTTTCAAGGCCAGGTTGGACAGAGCCTTGGGTGACATGGTTTAGTGTGAGGTGTCTCTGCCCATAGCAGGGGGTTGGAACTAGATGATCATAAGGTCCTTTCCAACCCTAATTATTTTATGATTCTATGATTCTATCTGCTACTCAGTATAGCTGCTTTTCTGTAATTATGGTGAATCTCTTCAAATACAATCAGCACAGAAACATGATGTCATTTATTGACAGCCTGTAATGCTGCATTAGAAGTCATAATTCAATAAAGCTATTCACTCTACACCAATATTATCTTCTTTTAAAATAAGGCTTACAACCTGGGGCAGCAAGTTAATACGTATTTGCCCTGCTAATATATTTACAAGTAATTTCAACTACTTTGTTCTTCCATGAGAGAGTCATCTGAATAATAACTTTGTTTAGAATGACATTATGAAAAATGCTCAGTTTGAATCAAAGCACTTTTAAAGGACATTGAAAGCAGAATCAACTCTAAACTTGCACAAGACTTCCTTCAAAGCAGGAAAAAAAATCATGCAAGCGTTTCTTTCTTCTGTTAATTCATTCCTTTCAATCTTTATGAGCTGGTATGGGTAGTTTTGAATCAAAAGCTTACATACCAGCATGAATAAAAGCCTACCATTCCCCTCTAATTCCTAGGCTTCATCCCAAACTAGCCATCTGCATTTGATACAAGTGGATTATTCCCTGGGTCCTCTGAGAAGCTAAAGTAAGGACAGCTGGTTTTGTACTCTGTGTTCATTCCTGGGGGTAGTTTTTCTGGTGGACACCTATCACATGGCTGTTGCACTGGCCAAATGACTGAACATAGGAATGTATGACTGTATTATATGGTGCTAAATCAAGGGATGCATAAAAAGAAGGAACAAGATTTGCTTTATTTATTTACCAATTATTACATTGTAAAGGCTGTGCTTGGGATTGCTACAACCCAGGTGAAGGACCTTGCACTTGTCATGGTTAAACTTCATGAGGTTGGCATCAGCTCACCTCACAAGCATGTCAAGGTCCCTCTGGATGGCATTCCTTACCTCCAGCGTATCCACTGAACCACCCAGTTTGGTGTCATCGGCAAACTTGCTGAGGGCGCACTCAATCCCACTGTCCATGTCAGCGACAAAGATGTTGAACAAGACCGGTCCCAACACTGATCCCTGAGGGACACCACTCGTTCCTAGTCTCCAGCTGGACACTGAGCCATTGACCACAACTCTTTGTGTGCAGCCATCCAGCCAGTTCTTTATCCACTGAGTGGTCCACCTATCAAATTGATGTCTCTCCAATTTAGAGACAAGGATGTCATGTGGGACAGTGTCGAATGCTTTGCACAAGTCCAGGTATATGACGTCAACTGCTCTACCCATGTCCATCAGTTCTGTAGCCACATCATAAAAGGCCACCAAATTGGTCAGGCAGGATTTCCCCTTACTGAAGCCATGCTGGCTGCCACCAAGCACCTGGTTGTTTACATGTGCCTTAGCATGCCTTCCAGGAGAATCTGCTCCAAGATTTTGCCCGGTACAGAGGTGAGACTGACCGGTCTGCAGTTCCCCGAGCCATCCATTTTCCCCATCTGGAAAATGGGGGTTATATCTCCCTTTTTCCAGTCATCAGGAACTTCACCTGACTGCCGTGTTTTTTCAAATATGACAGACAGTGGCTTAGCAACTTCATTTGCCAGCTCCTTTGGGATCCATGAATGGATTTCATCAGGTTCCATGGGCTTGTGTACGTTCAGTTTTTTAAGATGGTCTCGAACCACATTCTCTCCTACAGTGGGTCTATGGTCTTCATTGTCACAATCCCTGCATCTGCCTTCCAAAAGATCTAGAAACTTTACCAAATTTGCTGTGTGTGGTTTATTTCTTTTGTTTTGTTTCCCCTCCCACCTCCCAGAGTAAAGACTAAAAACAGAAGTCCTTTTTACAAATACCATTTTGTTGTAGTAACTTGACTTACAGTAAAGCTAGAGGTAAAAATCGAGGAAGTATTTTACATTTTCAGGTACTAATCATTTGCCACTTACTCTTGTGCATTACAAAGATGAGCACAAATGCTCTCTGTCCATCATTTCTTCCCAAAAAAAAAGTAGAAGTTACCATTTCTTTTTAGTGCAGTCTTTGCAGACTAACAATCTTGATTGCTTGTTTACAATATTAACTTCATAAATTTCAACTTTTGCACCCAAATTCTTGCCAAATAGGAATAAAAACACTGTAAGCTACACAAATTATTTTGGCCAAGACTCATGGTACTTTAAAAGTATAAACTTAAAATATGTTTGTTCAGTGTGCAGACCTCTTCAGAAAACTTAGAGCTATGGTGGTGGGCAGAATTACTTAGGATACAATAATAAAGTCAATGATCTCATTCTAACTATTCCATATCACCTACACTTATTTAAAAATAAGAAACAAACATTCCTGGTGTATTTTGAGATCTGTTGAGAGATATTACCATTTGATTTCACAGGTTCTACAGAATATATATTAGATAAACAGGCCAACAGTATGACTTATCCACATATGGCACTTCCGATGGTATTGCAATGCTTTAGGGTTGACAGATGGAGCAATTATATATTTTCTAGCTAGAAAGTAACCTTTAAAGTAATACTGTAATGTAACATAGAATATGCTTTGATTTAAGAAATTTCTACATGAGTTCTCACTAGGTAATAACTTTCAGTATTATATCTGTTGGACTATTGGGATTAGTTTCCTCTAATTAATACATCTATACAGCAGTCCTCTCACATTTAACTCCTACATATGGGAAAATATCTGAGTTGAGTTGTTTAATGAACTAAGTGGATTTTTAAAAATTAGTACATTATATGGCTTCATCTTGCTGTAGAGGAATCAGAAAAGAAATATAAATGAAATTTCAGCAAAACCATTTCAGAAAAGCCGATTTTTTAAAGATATTTCCCAAAAATTAATGTGAAGGGTTTTAGCTGGTTTTGGTTTTGTTTTTCTGGCTATGTTTTTTTTCTTTCAATTTTCTTTATATCCTTTCTGGTTTTTAAGGTACATACTCATAAACAGTAAAAACATATATTTTAAATAATATATTCATAACAGATTCAAGCTATGTTAAAATGCTCACTCTGTAGATGAATTTCTTCACATTCAAGCCTGTGACCTCCAGAATTCTTTCATTAAGAATTTTGTTTACTGAGATGTTTTTCACAACACACTGGAGCTTTGCCTTTCATTGAATGTACCTCAGCCTTCAACTTAATAGATTGTGCTTCTCTCTTTAATGACAAAATCCTACCTGACAAAAACAAAGGCAAAAAATGCTACTGTGAATATACCAGTGGAAATTGATTTTTTAATGTAACATTTTGCATTTTCATATAACATGTAGTTATCGGGAGATTATAAATAAAGTATTCAGTGAATTTATACTTAAGATATGACTCACGGCTTAGTCGATCGTGACTTACATCTATCTTTAGCTAACCTTTAATATATGCTACTATTCAAAATTTAGCTTATGCATGAATAAACTGTCCTTCTGACAGCATGCTTGACTCAAAAATATGAAGATATGAAGTTATGGCTTAGGCATTCGTATTATTTTCCTTACCATGTGTAAGGTGGACCTTTGGCAGCAAAAGACAGGTAGTATGGCTTCTTGAAATTCATAGTTAGCTTAGCATGTGAACTGACAACCAATACAGCTATTCATCTGCATGAAAACAGCAATAAGGTTTTAATAAGACCTTAGTATTATACACCACACATAATTAATCTTTTTCATGTTAAATTTAGTGATAAAATCACTAATAAAATATGGAGGGCAATAGAAAAAACAAAAAAGGGATAAAGGATTATCTTTATGTCTTATTTACCAAACAAATGAGCTTCTGGATCTGCGGAAGCTGTGTCCTACCATCTAAGTAGAATTTAGAAATATCCTGATGAAAATGTAGAATTCCTTCCACAGTGTATCAGGAAGAAACCAGGTCAAATCTCACCTTTAATGATGACTCATAGGTTCTGATCACCTTTATCTTGTGTTGGTAGTTGTATATTTTTACTCTCTCATTTAATCTGAAGACATTCCAGTAGAAAAATATTGGTCTTGATGATCTCGAGTTCCCTTTCAATCTAAAAGATTCTGTGATTCCATGAAATCGTTTAGGGGAAGTCCCTGGCAGTGTTTGAGGCCAGGTTTGACAGGACCTTGGTCAATATGGTCTAGTGTGAAGTGTCTCTGCCTATGGCAGGGGGATTGGAACTAGATGACTTAAGGTCCTGTCCAACTCTAACTATTCTATGATTGTATGATTCTATGATTATTCTGTTTATATGCCCCATAGCAGGAATTTCCTAGCCCCTGATGTTCTAGTCATACTGCATTACAAAAGGAGGAAATGGAGAGAGAAAAGATAAAAAAGGAGAAAAATAATAAACTGGGGGAATAAGGAAAAAATGTAGGCAAGAAGGAATCAAGACAAAACTCATAGCAAAGAGGTGTTGAATTGTACTCTCTGAAGCTTAAACAAGAGATGTTAGAGTGGAAAAAAAGCAGGGTGGAAACTGAGTGTTCTGGAAAACAGACCACAAACTCATGAACACTTACTATTCCAGTCCCAGAATAGACTTGTAGAAACCCTTATGCTTCTAGTCCCTGCAGAGAGAAGCTTCATTCTTATTGCTAACAGTGATTTGTTCTCTGCATGAAGAAACCCAGATGGCATTATCCCCTCTCTTCAAAATTAAGGGTGGGATAGAAAGCTGACAGCCATCCTCAGGGAAGAAAAGGCCACCTTCTCTCCCTATGCTGATTCACATAGCTAAGAAAAGCAAATATGAGAGAGAAAAGGAGGGATACTGGAAGCAGGCACCATCACTAATATCATCTACGTTCTCTTTCAGTATTTGTCAGCACCTCTTATTTGCATGCTTTGGAGTAAAAATTTAAAAGGCATATTAAAGAATAATAATTTCTGTGGTGTATCACTGCAAGCCTTCAGATTAAATGAGAGAGTAAAAATATGCAACTACTAATACAACATAAAGGTTATCAGAAGCTATGAATCATCATTAAAGGTGAGGGTCAGACTGGTCTCTTCCTTATACTATTCTGTAGTAAGATTAGTTTATGGCTGTATTAAATACTTTACAGCTAGAAGCTGTTCATGCTTGTTGGGGTTTGCAGCTCCTGATTAGTACTGAAAATAGTTCCCTATGATTTTGTTACTTTTAAATTACACTGTTCATTAAGAAATTTACTTGTTGGATTACAGTTTATTTAAAAGAGAGATGGAAGAAAATATACATATATAACTCCAGAGCCTTCACTTTTCTTCGTGTCATTGCTCACTGAATAAATATTCTCTGCAATACTTCAGTAACATTTCAGCTATCCTACTACATGGTTCCATGGGAGTGGTAGAATTGCATCATATTAGCTCACACAGCTTCTCTCTTATCAGGAGTTTCTGCAAGATACACAACTTTTTAACTGCCTCACTTCAGAAAATGGCAGAGTATCATGTAAATGGCATCTCTTAGGAAACCATAATTACAGAGTTTCTGAATTAAATTCAGACATGTTAAGCATCACATACATTTTGTTATGCTGATAAACTTTAAAAAATACAGAATGGAGGAAGAAAGTAACAGGAAGAAAGAACTTATTCCCTACTCTCTCATTTTCTTTTGATGCTTCCCTAATACAAGCAAGATTAAAGAAGCAGAAAATGCTCTTTAAAAGGTATCATATAAATAGAGAGCTCATCTGTTAAGTCAGAAAAACCCTTATTAATGTGGCAGCTCTATAGCCTGGGTGCATACATATGTCATATCATATGACAGGGCATTGTTTGCT
Organism: Agapornis roseicollis; assembly: GCA_002631895.1. Classification (NCBI taxonomy): domain Eukaryota; kingdom Metazoa; phylum Chordata; class Aves; order Psittaciformes; family Psittacidae; genus Agapornis; species Agapornis roseicollis. The sequence goes on along the minus strand of NDXB01013217.1, from coordinate 28,580 downwards.
GTACAGCATTCTGGGTTCAGACATATGTCATTTCATATAACCAAACACATAGGGTTAGTTCAAACAATGCCTTCTGACAATAGGTATGTATTCAGCGAGATAGCTATTAACATAGTCCACAAATACTGCTGTATTTGTGCCTGCTGTCTACAAGGAGAGAACTTTTTGCCTCTAATATTTCCGTAGCTACTTTGAAATGTCATATTTTTACCTCTGGTTGTTGTGATGTGTTGTTAGGATGTGTTGGGATATGTTATGCCTTTAGAGAATTAGTAACTCACCAACTCAGAGCACTGGGTGGTAGGGAGTGGGTGTTAGAGCGGAAGAAGCACTAGAAGTGATTTTATTGTTTCCCATCTCAATTCAGTAAGAACAAAAATCCATTTTCCCCCTGACCCTCAGGCAATACTGACATTTAATTCTTGTTTATGGTTTATTGGATATGTGTATCCATCATATTTCTGTCTTCAATTATGTTGATATTACAGCCAGAATAAGCTGATGCAATGTTTCTGGTTTTAACTTTGATTTTTTTTCCTTAAGCTTCACATTCACACAGAGTAGCACATGGTTAACTTTGTTGATAATCGTTCTTTACTGTCAGCTTGGGTATTCTTGTGCTTTTTTTTCTCCAAGTACCACTACTGTTTTCCAAAACAGAGAAAGGGAATTTTTGGTTTTCTCTCATTGTGTTGAGCAAGAAAAAAAACAGTTTGGTGTGGAGCTCTTCTGCATGAGATACCTGTGAGTCTTTTGCTGCTCTTTGTTTCTTATTTTAGCCCCTGAGCTACTTCTTACCTTCTCTAATTTCCACTTTTTCTTTTTTTCTTGTATATTTCAAAAATTTTAAACACAAACTTTTGCCCCTTGTTTCTTTACCTGGAAATTAAAAAAAAAACTTATTTTTTGTAGCTTTAATGGAAAGCTATTCTGAGCTGCTATACAGCTATGTGTATATTGTTTCTTCTGCCCCAAAACTCATACAGTACAGTTAGGATAAATAAGACATATTTAAAGACATACTTAGATTGAAGTAGTAGCACATATTTTAGTATTTTTTTTTATTCTTCCAAGTAGTATTTTAGATTATTATTAATAAAAGGGATTTAAATATAAATTTAATTTCTCTTTATTTTGCGGTCAATATTACTTTATTTAAAGAGAAATGCACCATTTTCCTTATAAACTTAATAATTTCATCACTTTCTATTTGTTGTTTTTAAACAACAGCAGCAGAAAACCACTAAACAGGAAAAAAAGGGAGGAACCTGTGGTACGTAGATGTTGTTACTCCTAACCTTAGACAGTAACAGTGCTGTTTGAGCTACTGTACCTAAAAATGAAAATATGAAGCAACATAGCATAAAAAGTTTGGTGAATAGGATAGTAGTAGAAATTACATTACAAGTCTGTGAGAAATAGAAAAATAAAATCTGAATAAACTATTCCATATCCCATTCTAAATTAGATGAGAAACATTAATTTCTGAATCATTAACCTAAAAATGACAAACTCCCTGAAAATTATTCTTTCTTTTATACTAATGTTCATTTGTTGTTTATGAACCTTTACTGGTATTTAAACAACTGACAAGAATGTTATTTTATGGGAAGATAAAAGGTTAAATGTGTGAATTTCTTTAAACAGGCAAAGATAGTTAAAAATAAGAGTTGGTTTTGGGTTTTGGTTTGTTTTTTTGTTTTTGTTTTTTTTTTTTTGAGTTCCAACATTTTTAACATTTTACTTGATTTGTATTCTAATGATGCAACTATTTCAGTGTATATATACTGCTATTTAAATAATCATAGAATCACAGAATCATAGAACAGGTATGGTTGGAAAGGACCTTCAGATCAACCCCTCTGCCATGGGCAGGGACACCTCACACTAAACCATGCCACCCAAGGCTCTGTCCAACCTGACCTTGAACACCACCAGGGATGGAACATTCACAAATTCCCTGAGCAACCCATTCCTGTGCCTCACCACCCTAACAGTAAAGAATTTCTTCCTTATATCCAATTTAAACTTCCCTTGTTTAAGTTTTAACCTGTTACCCCTTGTCCTCTCACATAATAAAATAATTTTGTATTAATATGTAGGAATAATATAATACTGAAAAAACCCCAAAACTTTCCATGTACATTGAGAAACTGGTAATGACTATTAGAAATTATTTTTTTCAAAAATTCTTTTTAGTGATGAAATGAAATGATTAAATCCAATCCAATATTAAACAAATATTTTGGATTTAAGACTATGTGCTCACAGAGGGTTATAGTTACAGGAGCTCTCATATTTATGGCAGTTTATGAGGCTCAGTGCACACAATATTTTCTATAAGAGCAATGCTCAGATTTAAATTTAAACATTAGCTATGTAGTCCATGTACAATTTAAATCTTTCTCAGTAAGAAAATTAGGTATGCGTGTACTAGAAAGAATTGTTTTTCTTTATATAAGTCAGGATTGTAATTTTCCTGTTGATATCACTTCCCTGGAATTATTTTATGGAATTGTTCATGGAGCTGGATGTCTTTGTTACATTCTTGTAATTACACCGTGACAAGATAGCAAAGAAAAAAAAATCTTCCCTGTTTATCAATTATAAATGTATTTAAATTGTGTTCCCTTTTCCTCTCCTTGTTTTTTTTTTTTTTTTGTTTGTTTGTTATTGGTTTTGATTTTTTTAATAACTTGGTTATTTATATTGTCCTTTCAAAATATCTTATTTCTTTGTTGAGTATGACTTCTCTTTTCATTCAGAGAATAACTTCTTCAGGCCATTAAAAATACAGCCTCAAAACACAATTATTAAAAGGATTTAGGCTTGCAAATGCAGTGTCAGAAGATGCATCAAATGAGGTAATTCTAATCCTTTTACATGGTTTTGCTACCAGGTACCGGTTTGGGAGAAATAAAGAGAAAAGAGAATATATTCTGAGTAACAATAGATAAACTCTTTATTGTAACTGGTGTAAAATTTTATGTTTATTCTATTGTTCTACAAAGGTTCAAATCATGTAACAGTGACTCCACCTTGCAAGACAATTTTTAGAGGAAGACAGTATAAGACTCATTAATAAGAAATTTTGGGAAGGACAATAGAATACAGAGATGATCAATTACATGCAGATGGACTTCCAATACTTTGCCATCCAAATTTACGTGAGAAAAATAAAATAAATATTGAAATGCTAAGCTTCAATAATGCTTTTTTTTTTACACAATTAATTACACTTTTTCCATAATTTCGTTACCACCAATGAAACCCAAATAGATTTAATCTCACTTTAGTGGTTTGGTTTTGGTTTTGTTTTATTTTTTCACTGTTTCTAGCTCTGATTCTATTATTGCCAGTTATATTCTTCACCTGGTTAGAAAATTCCTCTTACTTCCTCTTCCTGTGGCCGTGTCTTCAAAAATACATTCAGAAAGATATTTGTTAGCAAATGAGAAAATTCTACTCAGGTGTATATTTATGTATTTGTTTTTCTCAAGAAGAGTGTTTAAGTATTTATTTTAATCATTAAAAAAGATTTGTCTTCAAGAGAGTATACCTGTTGCAATCAGCAAAATCTATGTAAATAAACTGGTGAGAACTCATAAAGGACAATTAAATTAGACAGTAGTGGGGTTTCTGAAACTGAAGCAATACTATTAAAGAACATTACAGAGAGGTATGATTACAAAAGAAGGCTGTAACTCCACAAATATTTCCTGTTCAATCTTCCCATTATTTTCATAACTATAAAATAAAAAATCAGTAAACTACTTTTGCTTTAATGACGTGGCATGTTGACTTTAAGTAAGATATTTATTTAAGGAAACTTCAGCCTTTCAGTATAGATAAAAATCAAGAATCCATTTGTTGATTATAACATGTAGATGCTGGACTTGCCACTAGGTATGACTTAAATTGTGCTGATAGGCTTAAAATTTTCTGTAAATTTATGTTTTTAAACACCTGCTCTATCAAGCAAACTTTGAAAATGACAGTTCAGAAGCATGCATGGGGGCAGATGTACAAGATGTACAAACACCTGTGATTAACCTGAGCTACTGCTAAATCTAACCTTCACTTCACAGGAATACAAGTTAAATAAACAGTTTTGTCTACAGATGAGCTAGAATTAAAGCACTTCCTACCTTCTGCTCTATTGCCTGCAGGTGTTTCCAAATGGAGCTCCTACATAAATAACAGTGTTACCATGCCTGTGACAATGCAAATAAGGATGAAGCACCATCCTCACCATGAGGTTGAACCAGTGTCATCCAGACTTTTTAGCTATGTGTGGCTGATTTCTAAAATTTGCTTCATATTATAAACAGACAAGATATGACCTGCAGTTTTTGATTCTTGGAGAAAGTCTGATTTGGATTCTGTCATGGTTTAGACTCAGCCACGCAGCTTGTTCACTCACTCAACCCCCCTTTCTTGCCCTCTCCTGCTTCCAGAGGGATGGGGAGGAGAATCAAAAGAATGCAACTCCCACAGGTTGAGATAAGAACAGTTTAGTAACTGAGGTATAACACAAATCACTACTGCTACCACCAATAGTAATAACGATAAAAGAAATAACAAGGGAAAAGAATACAGCATCTCACCAACCACTGACAGATAACTCATGACACTCCACCAACCACCAACCCAACCGAGTGCTGACCGACCAACTCCTCCAACCACCCCAAAAGAACTAGCCCTTCCGGATCACTCCCAGTTACATCCTGGGCATGACGTGCTATGGTATGGAATACCTCTTTGGTCAGTTTGGGTCCTGTCCCTGCTTCCTCCTGGCCTCCCCTCCTCCCTGGCAGAGCATGAGGCTCACAAAGTCCTTGGTCAGAGTAAACATTACTTAGCCACAACTAAGAACATCGGTGTTATCAGTTTTGTTCCCAGGTTAAGTCAAAACACAGTACTGCACCAGCTACTAAGGAGGAGAAAAACTGACTGCTACTGCTGAACCCAGGGTAGAGTGTTTTTGCGTGTCAATTCATATTCTTAAACTTAATAAATAACTCTTTCAACACTCTCATGGAGCACATAGAAGCTGGAGAAGCAGAAGAGCAGAAACACTATACTGCCACAAGAACAAGTAAGCAGAAACTGGTCACAAGTAAGTAAGCAATATAAAGTAATATTCTGCAAAAAAGACAAGAACTGTATTAAATTTTTTTAGAAGAATTACACGATATGGATGCCTATGAGATCAAAACAGAGAAATTATGTAGCTTGCAGAAACAGCTAACTGCAAGAATTTAACTTTGCTGTTAAGAAACAGCCAGTCAGTGACACTGAAACCTTGAATTATCCCAACTGCTACATATCCCAGTGAATTCTTCCAGACCTAGAATAGAATCATAGAATAGTTAGGGTTGGAAAGGACCTTAAGATCACCTAGTTCCAACCCCCCTGCCATAGGCAGGGACACCTCACACTAAACCATCTCACCCAAGGCTTCGTCCAACCTGGCCTTGAACACTGCCAGGATGGAGCACTCACAGCTTCCTTGGGCAGCCTATTCCAGTGCCTCACCACCCTCACAGGAAAGAATTTCTTCCTTAGAGCCAATCTAAACCTCTCCTGCTTAAGTTTTAACCTGTTACCCCTTGTCCTGTCATTGCATTCCCTAATGAAGAGTCCCTCCCCAGCATCCCTATAGGCTCCCTTCAGATACTGGAAGGCTGCTATGAGGTCTTCACACAGCCTTCTCTTCTCCAGGATGAACAGCCCCAAGTTTCTTGCCTATCTTCATACAGGAGGTGCTTCAGTCCCCTCATCATCCTCGAGGCTCTCCTCTGGACTTGTTCCGACAGATCCATGTCCCTTTTATGTTGAGCACACCAGAACTGCACACAATACTCCGGAGTAGAGAGGCATGATCATCTCCTTCGACCTGCTGGTCACACTCCTTTTGATGCAGCCCAGGATATGGTTGGCTTTCTGGGCTGCAAGCGCACACTGAAGCCAGCTCATATTCATATTCTCATCGACCAACACCCCAAGTCCTTCTCCACAGGGCTGCTCTGAATTTCTTCTCTGTCAAACTTGTAGCTGTGCCTGGGATTGCTCCAACCCAGCTGTAGGACCTTGCACTTGGCATTGTTAAACTTCATGAGGTTAGCATCAGGCCACCTCACAAGCGTGTCAAGGTCCCTCTGGATGGCATTCCTTCCCTCCAGCGTATGCACCGAACCACACAGCTTGGTGTCATCAGCAAACTTGCTGAGGGTGCACTCAATCCCACTGTCCATGTCAGCGACAAAGATGTTGAACAAGACCGGTCCCAACACTGATCCCTGAGGGACACCACTCGTCACTGGTCTCCAGTCTTGTAGGTTAGAAAAGCTGAAGTAGTGAAAAACTATCATTATAGACACTATGAAATAGCACTGTATTTCCTTTTATTCCAGAACATCTTTTCCACTTCCATATTTAGATAATCCCAAATTAGGTATTTCTTTTTAGTATAAAACTTTCAGGCACCTGACTTTTACTTTTTTTTTGAGGCAGGCTGTCGGACTTGGGTATTTAGAGAATAGAACTTCATCTGAGATATCAAATAGTGCCTAGATGTGGTGAAAATGGTGCTAAGCATGGAAATACTATTCATAGTCTTAGTTCAGCTGTGCAAGGTGTTGCAGCTGCCAGAACAGTGAGAGTCTATCTCCATCTGATGATCATGCATTTTCCTTTCTTCCAGGTTGTTGTCAGAGTCATTAAATAATATCTGCTCCAGTGGCATTAGGACTGCCACTGTCTCAAGGTGACACCTATTCAGATTTTGAGCTGCTGATCGGTACTATTTGAACTTCATGATCCAACCACTTTTTCACTTACCTTCTAGTCCACCATTAAGTCCATGTTTCCACAGATTTCCTCCAAGTTAATTCAATTGCGACACTGAAAAAAAGAAATGGCAATAACAGAATTCTGATGTCATGTTTTTAAGTTCATAATATTCTTTGAACTTCTTTTTTTTTTAGACACTTCTGGAAAGAAATCACTGTGCCACTGTCTGAGATTAATGTCAGGTTTTTTATCAAACATAATTAATTTTAAAAACTTGCTCAAATTATGCTTATAATGGGCATTTTTACACCATATAAATAAATATATCTCCATATTTTCTTGTGATATCATTATATCATATCATCTTTTTAGCAAAAAACAAAAGAGCAGAATTCTTGAGGAAGCAAAGAATAACTTTGAGGAAAAAAAAAAGATCTGTTATTTTATCGTCTCTTGAAATTGCTTACACACTGAATATAATTACTATTAATCACTAATGTTTTCAGCTAGACCTTGTATCAAGCTGGTAAAGGCTTTTATACTTTGATCTTCATCAAAACCCTGTAAAGGATGATGAAACATCAGGTTGTTGTTTCAGAACAACATTTTGCTGCTGCTCTGAAAAGTCCACTTGCATGTATAAGGAAGAGGAAAGGTGGAATGAGAGCTATTTGTGGCTTCATTTTGATGACATTCTAACATTTCTTAAATAAGTTTTTAAAATATTTCTTATAACATTTTGCATTGTGAGTAGATACACAATTGTATTGATGACATAGAACGTTTTGAATTTTGATTTTAAAATAATCTGAGTTTCATTATTTAACAATGTGCAATAAATACTGAGGGTTTAGTGAGGTTTAAGTTTACTCTGCAGCCATGTGTTTCCTACAGAAACATTCTTTAGTCCAAAACTTAAGAGATTTCAGAGGAAAGCATAGTATACAGGTAGTGGAGGTGAAAATAAAATGGGATAAAATTTATCACTAAAGGGAAAGTTTATGTTAGAAGAACTTAACAGGATAATCTGCTTTCTAAGAAAATTAAATTAGGATAGTTCTTGATACAGTGTTACAGAAGTTATTCCTTTAAAAGAGGAAAAGAATCAATAACAGTGAACTGTAAGCTAAGTAAGGAGATGGCAACAAGTATTACTGAAAGGAGAAAAATCCTGGAGAGAGGTTACAAAAGTAAGCTATTACAAGAGTAATAGAAAGGAAAGCAGTGTAAAAAACAATAAATTTAAGATCATGTGTTTAAGGCCTCAACCAAAAATATTGGTTATACACCTGGAAAAGAAACTAGATGGATGAATTATTGGAAAATTACAAAATAACAATTTGAGTCAGCTGTGAAAAATGCAACGCATTAGCATGAGTATTTCTAATGAAAAGAGTTAATACCAGTGACTGTACAAAAGCCTAATGAAATACCATCTGGAGTATTTAACATAATTCTGGCTACCAATTTTTAGGAAGGTTTAGAACTGAAGCAGGCATGGAGCTACTCAGATATAACAATGTAGAAAGGAACATATAAAGCCCAAATGGAGAAAAGCCAAAGGGTAATATGGGGAGAGGGGGAGGAGAAAATCTATAAAGAAACTTAGGATAAGAATTGCTGTAATAGTAATCAATGAGGGAAGTATAGCCACAACCCCCATTCCCCCGCCCACCCCCCCCCCCCCAAAAAAAAAAAAAAAA
>NDXB01013217.1:0-10413 GCA_002631895.1 Agapornis roseicollis | reverse complement strand
AGGAAAGTTTGCCCTTACATTTTAGTGATATTAAAATTAAAAAAAAAAAAAAAGGAAAAAGAAAGGAAGAAAAATAATAAAAAAAAATAACGTTCTAAATGAAATGTTGTGCCTAACAGTGGACCAGCATGTAGGACCTTAAAACATATTTTGTCAGACCACTAAGTGAATTTGGCAAAGATTATAATAACAATGCTAGCTTTTATTAAATTAAGAATTGTATGTGTACATTTGTCTATTGTTGGCCCTATTTACTTCATGTGCTTAAGGTCTTCTATTTTTTTACTTCTATTTTTTTTTTTTCTCAGCAACTCATTGATCCAGTTCTGCATTTTACATTAGAGCAACTTACTGTTTCTTTCTTTAGGAATTCTTCAGAGATGGCAATTCTGGGGATCCATTCAGAAGGCAGAAAATAATTCAGTCTGCAAACCCTGAAACAACTGCCACTCTTCTCTGAGAATACATACAACAACTCATGTCTGACTTTAAGTTCAAACTAGAAACCAGAAAGTTCAGGCAGAACTGTATTTCAGAGTACTGTGGGGGGCAGGTGCAGGGAGCATCAAAGTCAGGTCAACGGCAGACAGCCAGGGCCTCTTCCACCTCCCTCAGCTTCTGCCCCAGGCATCAGGCTCATCGCTGGGGATGGTGATGGGCTGAGGCAGATCACAAATGTGGACCTGGGTTTGGGCCCAACTCTGCACCACCCAGCAAGGCAGGGCTGTGGGAGCCAGATACTGGCCCTACTGTGACATAGCTGGGGCAGGGACTAACAGCCCCAGTGGCCATAAGTGGGTTGATGGTAACCTAAATAAAATAGTGCTTTTTATAAAATTGGGCTTCAGTAATTTATAACACTAGTGTACGAACAGGGCAGGGGGACAGAGGGCTGGACAGGGAATAGTCAGGGTTGACAGTGCCCTCAGGGACATAACACTGCATTTGGTCAGAAAGCTCCATATAAAATAAATGGCAGCATGAAAGCTGCAAAGTTATACCACACTGCTTTACAATACAAGGTGGATATAAGATGGGTGGAATTTTTATGACCAGTTTTTTTCAGACTATTCTTGAAATCTTATGTTGCACAAGCAATAACACAACTTTCCTTGTTTTTTTTAAAAAGTTGGAGTGTTGTTTCATTAAATTTTATGTAAAAAGAAGCTAAGTTTTAAGCTTTATTTAGTAGTAGTTTGATTGCATTTTTCACAGCTCTCATGTACTTTTTTTGTGCTAGGATAGCTGGAAAGTGAAACATGACAGTGAGTGCCACCTCTGTTAGCTATAGTTGACTCAATTTCATAACAAACTACAAGATTTTCTGCTCTAATCTACAGGTCAGCTGCTGTAGGAGAAACTGTTTTGTAATGTACAGCAATGTTATCTAAGGGAAGAGAGCCCTGAAGGTGGCAAGCAAGTAAAGTTAACAAATCTTTCTGAAAATTTACATAAATAGCTTTTTTCTTTTCTTTCTGTGTTTAATAAGTAAAATCAAAAGCCTACCACTCACAGTGAGATTCCCTGCAATGAATAACTGAAGGAGCAAAACTATTAAAGGACTCCGGACATATACAGTAGTAGTCTAATCAATTGTATAAATTAACCTTATTACATGAAGTTGAGGTCCTGAGGTAAGCTAAAGCTTTAGAAAACAGGACTAGTGACCTGTGTTTCTTACAAATGAAGCTATCAGAAGCAGTCATACAAAGGTAGTAATAATGTTTAAAACCACTATTTGTTACACATACAATTCATACCTTTATCAACAGCAAATGTGAAGTTTGTGCACCATTTAAATTGCATATAATCTTTCAAAAAAAAAAAAAAGGTTTAGCATGGAGACCAGTGGCTCACAAGAGAGCTGGGTCAGTCTCATTCTAACAAATAATATTTGGACAACTTATAATATTCACAAAATACTCTACAGGTCTGGAATACTAAAAATGTGTACTGCAGACTTTTTTTTTTACTTGTTAGTATATTTTTAGCGATTATTCATCCATTTCACTTTCCCAAAATGTTCAGCCAACAAAATGTTCTGTAACAAACTACACACATCTTAATAAAAAGTGATGCTGAATAACTGCAGTATTTATCAAGGCTAGTTGTTGAATGTTATACTGAATATGTTTTTACGAAACTAAGAGAAATTTGCAAATCAAGCTGCAAATACAGTTGTTAAATCTATTATACTTTTTTCATATTACATCAATTCACATTTCTCTCTTACGTTGTTTAATTTTAGTGGCATTTCTGTGCACTTTTATGGGAAGAAAATAAATAAACTTGTATTTTAAAATTCAGTATCCATACATTATAAATTCATGTGATTTATTAGAGGTTCCACCTACTTCTGCATGCTCTTGTCTACTGAGAAATTCAACTTGAAACAGTTTTTGAAACACTGTCTGGCATTGTGTTTATAGACTCTGCTTTTGAACATGTGATTAATTCAGGTCATCAGTATATGCCTTACTTGCACTACAACTATTTACATGTCTTACTTAATTAGAGTAATAAGGATTTCAAAATAAAGCTTTTCTTCTACAAGGTCTTCTACATATTCAGTTTAATAAACTAATGTCAAGTCATAACCTAATGTCAACTTCATAGACTAATGTTATCCCAGTGTTCAAGGCCAGGCTGGATGTGGCTCTGGGAAAGCTAATCTAGTTGAAGATGTGCCTGCTATTGCAGGAGGTTGGACTAGATGACATTTGAAGGTCCGTTCCAACCCAAACCATTCTATGATTTGTGATGTCCAGTAATGAATATTTAAGTAGGGACCATAAGAAAAATAGATTTACACTATTTCTATGTTTAATTTTGATGGACTGCTTTTTATAGAATATATCTTCAAATGATAAATACTTGCTATACTCCCAAATTTTTTGACTGAATAAGAGAAATGGTAGATATTTTCTGACCATAAGCAATCAGGATGAATTTCTGCAATTGCCCGTATTTATACTTTTGTTTGAAAGTCCATAGGATTACAGGTATTTACCTAACACTGCAAAGCAGGTACAGTTGCATAAACATTTCAACAAATCTTAAAAATTTGTCTTTTTATCAGTANTTTTGTTTGAAAGTCCATAGGATTACAGGTATTTACCTAACACTGCAAAGCAGGTACAGTTGCATAAACATTTCAACAGTACATGATCTTAAAAATTTGTCTTTTTATCAGTGTCACACCCCCAATGCTGCACACTTGAAAACAAGAGCATTTTCCTTTGAGTTCTGCTAAGAGGGACAAGATGCACGTATAATGCTGCTGAAGTATGTGTGCACCTAGAGGAACATAATAGAACAAAATCCATTTTTAGTACAGAAGCAGATACCAGTTCATGTCCCATTAGGATTGAAGTAGAGACAGGTCAAATAAATGGAAGAGAAATCCATAGAAATAGTGACATATATGGAACTCTGTTCTGCTCAGAAAGTCTGAGCTGAAAACAGATGGAGTAGGAGTACTGATGGTGTAGGGGCACTATCATTTTATGATTGCTGTTTTTTAAGAAACTACTCAGAAAAAAGCGTATTATTTTGAACACATTTGAATATATCTTTGGAAAATTCAATTGTCACAGACAGAAATCCACTTTATAATAGGTGATCACAGTTGTACATTCCTCTCTTTTTACCTTGGAAATCTGAAATCATTCTTCATTCTTGCTGTAGTGCTGAAAACTTGCAAAGGTTACTGAAAAAAACAGCAGATCTGATTTGAACAAATGAAGTGACAAGCCATTCTATTTACTCTGATGCTAAAGTAGTCTCAAAATGGTAACATAAAATTAATAGATACTATTCAGAGAGAAGTGATGTGGTGGGTTGACCTTGGCTGGCTGCTAGGTGATCATCCAGCCATTCTTTCAATCCCCCCTTCTTTAACAGGACAGGAGAAAATAAGATGGAAATGTTTATGGGTTGAAACAAAGATGGGAATATCCTTCACCAGTTACCAGCATGAGCAAGCCAGGCTCAACTTCGGGCAAATTGATTTTCCTCAGCTCTGGCTGCCCAGCAGCATTTGTCCTTACCCAGGCTTTCCCCAAGGCATCTGCTCACAGCTGAGAGGCTCAGCTCTGCCCCGCAGTGGGGCCATTGGAGCCGGCTGGAGCTGGCTGTGTCCAGCATTGGCCACTCCTGTCAAGGAGCATGTAAGATTAAAACTGAACAGCTGTATGGTTCTATAAACTTCTGAGGTCCCTTTAAATATTGCATTCATCTGGTAAGTTTAATTAAAGGAGTAAATTTGTGTACTGTAATAAGACATACACTAAGGTTTTCCATCAACAAAATTGCTAGTATATAATATTTCACAGGAAAAATATGCTAGCCAAAGAGAAAATACATTTAAAACCAAAGATGCTTCAGCAATAGCCTCACAATAAGACTTTCTTTTGACATCTTTAGATAAAATGTGCAAACATACCTGAGATGAATAAACTGCTTTCCGAATCTTCAGGAAACAGAAAATTTTTTGTTTGTTTGTTTTTGTTTGTTTGGTATTTCTGTTTGTTTGTTTGATTTTGGGTTTTGTTTGTTTCTGGGTTTTGTTTGTTTCTTGTTTTGGTTTGGTTTGTTTTTTTTTTTTTTTTTTTTTTTTTTTTTTGTAATTGTTTGNGAATCTTCAGGAAACAGAAAATTTTTTGTTTGTTTGTTTTTGTTTGTTTGGTATTTCTGTTTGTTTGTTTGATTTTGGGTTTTGTTTGTTTCTGGGTTTTGTTTGTTTCTTGTTTTGGTTTGGTTTGTTTTTTTTTTTTTTGTTTTTTTCTTCTGTGTTTTCAAATACTGTGGGAACTCAGAAGTTTGGACATAGTGTCTATTTAGTGTACTTGTGATTTTGGAAGAAAATCGTACCAGAGATTTTGCTGTGAAAGAGGTACTCCTGACTAAAAGTCCAGATTAAAGTAAAAATACATTCCTGAATTTCACTAACAGTTACCTTCTTGAAAAAATATATGGGTAACAATAATCTGCTTGACTGTCAATTAAGAAATTAGCTTCTTACAAATGATAAAGAGAGAAAAAAGTTGGATCATGGGCTTCAAACCACATCTTGCTTGTTGGAGTGAGTTCTGCTGACACCAGTTGTGAAAAGAATTTGTCTCCCCAATTTTTAGCTTCCCACAGAGAGGGGAGGTAACACTACACTGATATCTCATAGGGTATGAAAACATAAAATGTTTCTTATCAGTTTATTCTGTTGGTGTTTACACAGAAATTAATACTTTTAACTCAGAGCAGGGTTGAAACAGTGCATAGTAAGGCCAGGAGGCATACAATGAAGGGAAGAAAACAAAGAGTTAAATGCCTACTTTCAAAAGGGTAAAGAATAGTAACAGATGAATTATAGACTTTCTAGTAGTCTTGGAAGCTTTTTTAATCTGAAATAGCTGTTGTGCACACGAAAGGGGTTTTCTGATCTTGGTGACTTCGCAAGTATTAGGTCAATAGAGAACTCTCAGTGTCTCCATACTTTTAATGTGGAGATAATTCTTAGATTCTCAGCAAGAAAGAAACAAAATTTTGTCATGTCTCTCGTAGAAAGAAATATAGACAAACTTTCCAGTTTTTGACTTGGATGTATGAAGATGACAATGGAAAGACTGTAAAAATTCTGTATATTGTTCAGGTTGGATGATTTGGTGGTTTATTTTTTTTTTTTTGTGGGCTTGTTTTTTTTTTTAATTTTTTTAATCCATTTTGCACAGGTAACATTTTTTTTCTTATATGCTGTATGTTACTGAAGGATGAATTATATTGCTCTGAAAATAACAGTTTAAATGAGAATGGGACTGATTAATCAAAATTACTTATTTTCTGAACTCTTTTTTTCTGCTGGCATAACACAACTATATAATTGTGTGCATTTATTAGCAGACAACTTGTAAAAATAGCATTATAGACATACAACTGCATTTACTTAAAAATTGTTTCCAGAAGACCAAAAGAGATATAGATCTTGCTTACTGTAGTAATGAGGTGACAAACCCAGTAACTATAATAGATCAAATTATTTTCAACACATTAAGCAAACAAATCATTTATATAAACTAAAGCAAGTAAATTTCTGTATTTATTGTGCACAGTGCAGCAGTAAACTGTGCCTAAGAGCCCTGTAGTGCAAAGCACATCACATTGTCTAAATCCATAAAATGCAAATTGCAGGTTGAACGTAATGTATAAAGGTTAAAGATGTGTTCTGAATCACATCTTAAAAAAAAAGGAGAAAATTGAGCCTTATATACAGGAAAAGGCACAGGGGAATCCAGTGACTTACATAGTGTTTTTTTGTTTCAAGTAGTTTAAAAAAATGCAATCTGTTATTTATTTCACAATGAACAAAGAGGTAGAGCCTTGTGATTTAAACAGCAATAAACTTCAAACTTGGATAAATTTGATAGGGAGTGAGTGGACAAAAACACTCACCTCTCATTTAGTCAATAATATAGCGTTTTCTCCTATTTACCAGAACTGTGAGATTACATAATTTTGCATTCCAAAAAAGTCCATTGTGGACACATGTGCCAGCTTGGATAAGGTAATGAATTCTTTGTAAAACAGTAGCTTCAAAGCTGCTATAAACCTCCAATCATAGGTATAGCACTTTGAGAATGCAATCAACCTTAAGGTGACTTTTGCTTTCTACAGCTATGTCAGCTCAGGTCACTTTCTGATTTTAATAGAGAGGGATATAAATAACAGAAATTACTTGTGCTGATAGGAAACCTGTGTCTTAATTACATGTCTGACCAACACTACCAGAGTAGCAATAGAACACCAGGCTTCTTCTTCCTTTTTCTCAGAGTGTGGATAAGCTACTGTGTCATTCTGCCTCTTCTTGTACTGTTTTACCTGTTGTATCTATTTTGAGACTCATGTTCAGAAACCATAAATCTACCTTCTAATTTCTACAACAATACTAAAATATTGTTTATAAACGAAGCAATTTCTCTTGATACTGGTAAATATTCTGAAATCAAAGCTGAATGTGTACATTTAGGAACTCCTATATTAACTGAGGGAATTTTTTTTTAACAGCCATTGTCCTTGAAAATACTCAATGTTTCTATAGTACCAGTAATCATCTTTTCATTATTTCTCAAGCTTCTCAAACATGAGTTTGTCACAGATTGGTAACTCTGCCTTGCTGATCACACATTTTCTCAGTATACCCTGATAGAATACAATCTTAATCAGTAGCAATCACTTGTTTTATGAACAGGCCTGAATGTGCATTGCCAAAATTCAAGCATTTGTTAAGGTTTGATCTGTTTCAATAAAATCTGCTTTGAATATCAAGCAGTGTTCATAATTATCTATAAACTGATTTACTTAGTGGCTCGAAAGACTAGGTTTTAACCCAAAAATTAGACCAAAGAAACTTGTACACCTTACCTTGCTTCACATTTTTCAATCACTACTATTTCTTAATGAATGTAAGAAGGCCAAAGTCCTATGTCCCCATGTTTAAAGTAAGCCTATAAAAATTAAATCTAAGCCTGTGTGACTTAAAGATTATTTGTATGTTTCTAATGAGGCTGTGGCATGCCTTGTGCCTTGCCTAGCTAATGTTTTGTTTACAAAATACAAGTTATGCACTGACATCAGTATCTGTTGTATAAGTCAGTAGAATACTTGGTAAAGAGAGAACCCTGTTTTGAATGTCGTTATTAGCATTTCTATGTAGATTTCTATCTGTATTTGTGTTTCAGATATACATCACACCTTTCTTTACAGTTCAGGTACACTTGCAAGCAGAACACAGGATCTTTATATTTCACTTCATTACCCAAGTTAAACCCCAAGGTATGTCTACAATGTAGGTTCCAATTTATTTTCTTCAGCTGATTTCACCTGTCTTGGGAATTCTCTTTGGAATTTAAAACATACCCACAGGGTTTTCTTACTGGAAGATCATAACAAGACAAAAAGTTCATGCATTCACCAATAATTGTCGTTTACCCTTTCAGCATATAACGGTACAGTAAAGGAACATGATAAACTAGCAGCAGAGGTTTGACATAATTTTAGAGAAATATGACATTATTATTTTGTATTTTTAAAGTTGCTGATGTTTTTAATGGCCTATATGTTTTTGACAAGCACAAGACAGAAGCTGTCCATTCATTTGAGGCAGAGGTGCTATTCCAACAGTTAAAAGTTTTCTGAGCAATCAAGATGTTAAAACCATGTCCTAAGTGAGACATTATCTTGGTTTAGCTACCTTTTCTGATCATTTTAGCATCTCATAGAGCCCTTTGGCTATCACAGCAACTCAAAATGTCTTTAGTACATTTTATTTTCTTTGCTTATAATTTACTTTAAAGCAAGGAGAAGAAGTAAGACTAGGAAGCTCTCTAGCTGTTTGTGCTTCTTAAGGTATTCATGTTCACTGGACCATCATTTAAAATCTCTAGCACAGCTGGTCCTAGAATTTCATGAACTCATTCTGTTCTGAAAGATAACAGAATGTTCTGAAAGACTTAGTATCCTCTCAAAACACCATGAGAAACAGAGCTGTTCTTTTCACATCAATGCCCATAGCACTAATGATTCCCCAGATGCATACTCAAAGGAAAATAATCCTTCTCCTTGTATTTTTTTTTCAGAAAAGCTGGATGTCCTACCCTTTCTCATTATAATTCAATGTAAATAAATTAAACAGCTACTGTATTTAGTGTCTTTATCGTCCCAGTGCCACAGTTTATCCAAGAATAGTTACAGTCATTTGAATTAAAAAGATACGTTTTGTATTAAAATAAATAAATAAATAAATAAATACTGCTTTCTAGGTTTGCTTCATATTCTGGACATCATATTCATGGCACTTAACATTCTTTCTGGAATTTTTTATTAAAGGTGTGATGGGAGATCAGATAGCAGCTGCTGAATAAGATCAATTTGGTTGTAGCTGGTTATTCTCAAAAGCAAAAAATATCCACAGGAATGGAATTACTAAGTCTGTGAAAGGGCAAGGGGTGAATGATAGAGAAAAAGAATAAAAAAGTTTGTACTTTCTCTTCTTTAAACACAGCTAAACATTTGATAATTATTATTAAAAATAACCTGCTCAGATTGAGGCCAGTGACCATTGGTCAGTTCAATAAAATGAACATATCTTTACATAGCCAAAAATAAATCAGAGACAAATCAGAAAAAAAATTAAATCAGAAACAAGTTAAAAAATATGTCAAAAAGATAAACAGTAAAAATGCTTATATCTGTCAAGGCTCTTTTGGAAGGACTACATTTACTCTAACTTTTTGCATATGGTATGTAATTGGTATCAGGTATTCTCAGCAACTTTATTAAGAGGTAAAATCTTTCTATACACCAAAAATCTGGTTGTAGTAGATACAGACTTTGTCACCTTGCTCTCTATGAGTGAGAATTTTTCAAGAGGTTGACATCTGAATGTTTTTGTCCTTTGAGTAATATGTCTTGAATATTGTGTTTGGTTTGTAACGAGAGAAGATACCAGAAGTGAGGAAAAGAAAACAGAGGGGAAAGAAAGCAAAAAAAAAAAGGACTGCAAAGGAGAAAAAAATCAACCCAAAGTAGAGCATGAAAGAGACAGGGCTTAGCACAGCATTACAGAGAAATCATTTTGATGTATATGCCCAAATGAATGAGATCACTTCTTGTTATTTTAGCCCTTCAGAGGACTGCAGTCTGAGACTCCCACTGTCCTAGAACTGGTGACCTCAGGTGGCTGAGGTATAAAGACATCATAGGATGAATATGCAATTACAGTGGTAGACTTGTTCTCATTGTCTTAAGATTCTTGAACAGGGAAGACAAAGTATTTTACAGTTAATATATGTGAAAATAGGTTAGAGAAATTAGTATTTGTATTGCAGTGGTAAGACTGATAGTGTGTTATACATGAGAACACATCCTGAGATTCATTGTGATACATTCACCTGTGCTTTAAGTGTATGTGCAAAAAAAAGATGCTACATGGCATCTACATGTACTTAAGAATCAATGAATAATATTTATCTTCAGTTTATATAGTGGCTACAGTCCATGATGGTAACATAAATAAACAAAGTGTATATAAAATAAAGACCAGAATGAACTGTTGTTCACTTTCTCAGTCCAGCTACATGGGATCAGTGCTGGAACTGGTCTTGTTTGACATCTTTTGTCGATAACATGGACAGTGGGATTGAGTGCGCCCTCAGCAAGTTTGCCAATGACACCAAGCTGTGGTTCTGTGGATATGCTGGAGGGAAGGAATGCCATCCGCAGGGACCTTGACATGCTTGTGAGGTGGGCTGATGCCAACCTCATGAAGTTTAACCATGACAAGTGCAAGGTTGCACACCTGGGTCGGAGCAATCCCAGGCACAGCTACAGGTTGGGCAAAGGAGAGATTGAGAGCAGCCCTGC
>NDXB01013216.1:14132-40053 GCA_002631895.1 Agapornis roseicollis | reverse complement strand
TCCAAGGAGGTCTCCTGGCCCTCCTGCTGTGCTTTCTTCTAGTTGGGATGTGATATTCCTGAGCTTGTAGCAGGTGATCCTTGAATATCATCCAGCAGTCTGGGGCCCCCCTGCCCTCTAGGGCTCTATCCCATGGAACCTTACTAAGCAGGTTCCTGAAGAGGCCAAAGTCTGCTCTCTTGCAGTCCAGGGCAGTGAGTTTGCTGCATGCTCTTCTCACCGTCCTGAGGATCTTGAACTCAACCATCTCATGATCACTGCATCCAAGGCTGCCCTGGAGCATCACATTTCCAACGAGCTCTTCCCTGTTGGTGAGCAAGAGGTCAAGCAGGGCACCTCTTCTTGTTGGCTCCTCTATTACTTGCAGAAGGAAGTTGTCTTCCACACAATCGAGGAACCTCCTGGATTGCTTGTGCTGGGCTGTACCATCCCTCCAACAGATATTGGGGTGGTTGAAGTCCCCCATGAGAACAAGGGCCTGCGAGCTTGAGGCTTTTCCTATTTCTCTGTGGAGCGCTTCATCCACAGAGTCCTCTTGATCAGGTGGTCTGTAACAGATCCCCACAGTAATGTCTCCCACTGCTGTCTTCCCTTTAACCCTGACCCACAAACTCTCTGTCAACTGGNCCACAGAGTCCTCTTGATCAGGTGGTCTGTAACAGATCCCCACAGTAATGTCTCCCACTGCTGTCTTCCCTTTAACCCTGACCCACAAACTCTCTGTCAACTGGTCACCTGTCCCCAGAGAGAGTTCCATAGTCTCCAGCCTACCTCTAACATAAAGGGCAACTCCCCCTCCCTGCCTATCAGGCCTGTCTTTCCTAAAAAGCCTGTAACCTTCCATCCCAACACTCCAGTCATAGGAGCCATCCCACCATGTTTCTGTGATACCTATTATATCATACCCCTGCAGATGGGCACACATCCCTAATTCCTCTTGTTTGTTTCCCATGCTATGGGCCTTTGTATAGAGACACCTGAGCCAAGCTCCAAATGAGGCCANATTACTAAAGTCTGAACTATTAACTTTATTTTTGTCTGCTTTCTGCAATATTGCCTTTAAGGAATAATTAATATCCTTTTGAAGTAACATAAGCTAGCCACCTTAATTAATAATTTTCCCATTGTTTCCCATGCTGCGGGTGTTTGTATAGAGACACCTGAGCCAAGCTCCAAATGAGGCCAGCTAGTTGATTGGAGCAGCTGGAATGTCGCTACATCTCTCCAAGCATTTTTTATAGGTGGTGGCAACTAACTGGGTGTGTTGGGATGGAATGATGCCCCCCTCCCCCAACACATCTAGTTTAAAGCATAAAAATATGGAACGCTTCACAAATTTGCATGTCATCCTTGCACAGGGGCCATGCTAAACTTCTCTGTATCGTTCCAATTTTAATATATGTGCTGCTGAAGTGAGCTAAGACCAAGCTACTCCTGACAAAGAGGAGAGGGAGCAGGAACAAGAGCTTGGAAGACTGGAAGATCCCACAGGAGAGCCTTTACTTGTGCCAGGTCTGCTGCAACGGATACAGCTGCCATCTGCCAGCAGTAACCACAGAGTACCTCATGTTCTTAACCTCTCCAGNAACTTCTCTGTATCGTTCCAATTTTAATATATGTGCTGCTGAAGTGAGCTAAGACCAAGCTACTCCTGACAAAGAGGAGAGGGAGCAGGAATAAGAGTTTGGAAGACTGGAAGATCCCACAGGAGAGCCTTTACTTGTGCCAGGTCTGCTGCAACGGATACAGCTGCCATCTGCCATGTTCTTAACCTCTCCAGTAACATCAGCCAGTCCAAGCCTTCTAGGACCATGCACAAGCAACAGAGTGTCCATTTTGCTGCCCACACAACTGTTTGTTGTACTGTGACTGTAGTCAGTGTCGACACTATTCTTGGTTCAACTTTCTGGTCAGGCAGTTTGCAGCTATAATGTGCAAATTGTACGCATGTCAAGCAAGTTCTTAAATTTTGCCAATATTAGTAAACATTAAAATTGTGATGTGCATAAGGTTTTGTGGTTTTCTTTAAGCATCTATAAAGATATATGAATTCTCATTTATTTTCCAGCTAAAATAACAGCAGTGCCTTCTTCTGACTTGACAATTATGCCATTTTAGCAAATGCTTAAATAACCAGAGCACTTGCACATATTAATCCTTCCTTTATTCCCTACAGATATTAGTTATTGCAGTATTTTGGGCCAACTCAAATATATGCTTCCAGTCATTTCCATTGAAAGCTTATACTCCGCTTTTGAAGACTCACACTAGTGCATTTTTTTTTTTTCTGTAAGGAAAAGCATTAGACATCTTCCATGTCCCCTTTATGACATCTGTGTGCTTCTGCTTCAGTTCTCAATCCAACTTAACATGTACCTCTGTCCTGTTTTAGCAGTTGGTAGCTTTACCAAACACAAAAAAATACCCAACAAAACAAAACAAAAAAAAGAATCATAAATGGTACTTGGTTTTAAACTAAGTTTAAGACATAAATAAAAATACTTTTTCTACAAAGCCCAAAAGGACCCTTTCATAACCACTCTTGACAGACCACAGAGGATGGGCTCTAGACATCTTTTAAACAAGAGGTTGTAGATGCCAACTTTATTTCTCAAGTGGCTAAACCAGATGTATTAACTCAAATGGAACAAGAAGGAAAGATGCCTTCCCTGTCCCAACAAACCTATTATCATGAGGACTGTGAATATTACTTGCTCAATGTTCTATGTGAAAGAATGAACGGTAAAAGCTTTCAAAATGAAGTCAGCTGTAAATGCATACTGCTTTTGAACTTAAGATGCAAGCTCCCAGGAAAGCTGGACTTTCAAAAAGTTGGATAACAACATTTGAAAAAAAGGAAAGCAAAGCACAAAATTTCTATATCTTTTGAGCAAATTCAAAGATGAATACATCATAATCTTGTTAAAATTATATTTTCGTTATACTTTTAGTTATACTAATCTAATGTTTAAGGATGATGTGTAGATTCTTCCTGCTGTAAATATTGTATATCAAAAAACACCAAACCCCAAGTGTTGATTGGTCCCAATTCTAACACTGTTATTTTAAATTTTGTGTATTTGGTATGTCTTCCAGAATTAAATGTTTTGAAAGTAACATTAACTTCAAAAGTAATGAAAAGACAAAATTGCTAGCTTCCTGGTTGAAGATAAAAGCTGGCAAACATCAACCCAATACACAGATAAATTTCCAGAATACATTTCAGTGGAAATAAATTCTCTTTCTCACAGTAGTTATTCCAAAGCAAAACAGCTTTTGTTTTGTAACAGAGCAGTCACACAGAGGGATAGTCTTTAGCGGACATGCCATTTCACAGTTTTTTTGCAAAACATCTTCAGTTCCTTATTGTCATGTAGATCAGCCCTAGACCTTCCAGGCTACACCTGGAAATTATGGAGAAGCCTATCTAGGATCCACAATTCATCCTCACCTTCCCCCCATCAAGACTATTTATGGGGTGGAGGGCAATTACGGCCAGACACAGGTATAAAGAATTTCAGCCATTTCCTAGGCTGGCAATCAGTTTCAAAATACTGATTGTCCCCAAACTTATTTCAGTTCTACATGAGCCCCAGCAGATCAGGCTGGTAACAGCAGAGATACTGGGGTGGGTTACAGCACACAGTCCTCCTCAAACTTCCCATCATAGTAGCAGCAGCAAGTCCAATATTGCAGTGCCCTTGCTGTCTTTCCCAGTCCCTCTTTCTCATAGCAGAATTCACCCTTAGCCCCTGACCTGCATAATGTCTAAATTCAATGTTTGTTTCACACTCCCAATGAGGCCACGAGCTGAAGCTGAGCACAGTTCCCCATGTGCAAGTGCTTGCAGCTAACTATTCCGGGAAGCACGTTATTGGAAAGCTCTGCAAGGGGGGACCTTTACAACAGCACTAGTTCTTAGTATGTGTAAAGTGTGAATTGCTGTACTTTCCTCACTGAGGATAAATAATGCAGTTCTTTCTGAAGCAAAACATACCCCAGGTCAAGTTTTCCCTCCTCAGTTATACTGGCAGCCTGGAGTGCATGGAAATATGCCAGAGTCAAAGTGGACTGTAATAAAGTCAATGGCATTTTATCAGATACCATAGCTAGGGGCAGAATATGATCCAATGTGTAAATTTTGAATAGAATTCTTTTAGAAAGCGCTTTAGAGAAATAAAACAAAACAAGTTTATTTTCCTTGATAATATTCGATCTATGAAGTACAACTCACAAGAGGCCAATAAATGATTGTTACTGGAAACTTTGAAAAATCATTGCAAAAGAAAACATTTATACAAGTTTATGAAGGCTTCTGAAGTATAGTTGATATGTTCAGGTCCAAAAGGACTGTAAAGTATCAGGATATTACATGCAGTAACGCTGATAGTTCTTACTCTGTTTACATTGAATGCAGTTTAGTTTGCTTTTTGCATGTGGAAAAGGTTAATTCTATATTGAACAATGTTTTGATTCCACTCTAGTGAATTTATTATAGAAACACAAAAGATTACTTGGATTAACAGCAAGAGTAATAAAAATAGTTCCCACTTTATAATACAAAGATAAACATATGTATTTGTAACGGGAAAATGTGTTTTGTGGAAAAGATATAAAATTTTGATCCTAGCAATCAGGATTGAAGAACATAAAAGTAGCCCTGAATGCTCACCCAGAACTGTTTTTAGCCCCTATATTTGTTTAGAGTAGAAGTAATTTTCTTAAGTCATTTTTAGTTTACGCTTGCTGCTGCAGATAATTATATATGTTTAATAACTATAGTAGGGACACAGCAAGATTTTAATCCAAACGTGATGCATCTCAGAGCAGATTTTCATCAGAATTTGAGCCAAGTTTGCTAGGTTCATGAACATTTCAGTAAAGCTGGGTCAAGCCTAGAATGAACTCAGATTGATTTATGGCATTGCATTTGAAGTAGAAGTATTTTGTTATCTTCACGAAGTTCAAAAATTAAACAGCCTCATTATTATAAATCAGTTCTATACTCTTCTATGGAATAATTTTGTATGTTCTGTCTATCCTACGTTGAAAAGAACACAAATTAAAAAGTGGGAAGCTGACAGAATCCAAACACAGGCAACAGTCAGAATTGCAGTCACAGAAATACATCCACAGAAGGAAAGCTTGAAACACTTGGCATTTTTGATTGCAGAGGAAACACAGGGGAACGAAGGAAGGAACATGCTAGAGCTACTGCATTGAAAGCATGGTATGAAGACATTTAGATGTTCCCACGTCCTCTGCCACAATGTGAAAAAAAGGGAATTTTCAGTTAGACTGCAAACCCACTCTTCATAAAAGAATAAAGTTGCTCTTTAAACAAACAATCAAAACCTGTAGAACTCATTGCTAGAATCAAAAACATTAGTTGGGTAGGGAAAATGCAGTGATTACATCCAAAAAAATCAAGAATATAAAACACGATGCTTAGCACAAAAACCCCCTGGTTAAAGACGTTGACCTGATTCAAGACAAATTGGATCTCCTCTCTTGGGCACGTTGCCCTTCATGCCAAATATTACTATTATTAATGCTATTGAATTTACCCATTATTAAAGCAGCATTACTATTTCCCCCATAAATGCTACTAAATTTCAAAATTTTCTTTAAGAGTTTTGTTAGTTTTTTTGCGAAAGGATTTCTCTGAGATCATTGACAAAGATTTTGTGTGTTCTTCAATGCACACGCTTTTAAGAGAGAATGGAAGGTACTTCTTGATTACTAAACATATCTCCTTGGTTTTGAGCTATCAATAACCTCCTTAAAAATAAAGATAGTAGCCAGATAATTCACATTATTCTGGCAGTAATTGATCTTTATCACTGCATACCAGCAGAGCAGTTTGGATAAAATCTATAGGAGCTTCACTAAAATATTTGCATAAATTATCATCATCACGGAGCCCCTCCAGGCATTTGTTGGGCCTGGAGTAACTAAGATGCAACAAATCTTTTTTGACTAATTATTTTTTAAAATTTGTTTTTGTGCTCACAAAAACATTTATTCTTCTCCGTCTTTCTCTGATGTATCAGAGATTGACTGTGGCTTCAAGAAAGTCTTAGGTTAAGGTGGACAGCTCTCAGACAATGCAGAATACTTATTTTCCTAAATGCATAGATCAAGGTGTGAGAACCAGTAAGTTAAAAGCCTCTGCTATGCAGAGAGGGATGTTAGATCATCAAACCATTTCTCTTCTCCTCAGATTTTACATGCTAATTATATGCTCTAGCCACTTTCTCCATCTACTTCATTCACTCTGGGTATAATATATCATCTATTTGGTATGAAGAATGGGAGCATTTGCAGCAACAGCAATAAGAAATATTAAGGATTTGAATTTCACCTTGCATGCATGTCCTTCCATTGCCTTGGATATTCTTGCAGTGCAAGACCTCATGTGGTTTAAGTTTAACTATGAAGATTAAAGCATTCAGACTTAGCAAGAATGAACTTTGAGCAGGCATCCTGTATGGTACTTGTTCCATGCCAAATGGTTTAATGTCTGTGCTAGTCTTTCATGCAACCTTAGATTGCAGCTGTTTCTGTAACAGGCATTGCTTCCAGGTATGCAAAGCCCACAGTATATTTATTTATTCCTCCAAATGCAATAGAGGTCTGCAACAGCCCTAGATGCAAAAAGATTGAGGAAGCAATTCTGAGACTTGTTTTGCTGGGTTCCCCATAAACCATTTATAAAAGAAGGATGGACACTGCACTGGCAGATACAATCAGTGCAGACATTGACATGTTGTGGGATCATCCCTCCACAACAGAAGGGAAACTTAGCTTACAGCTAACTACCAGGATGTCTCTGGGGAAAGCAGCTCTGCCTACACACTGCATTTCAAACTGTCAGTTCAGCCCATGGTATTTTGCAAATATTGCAAAACCAGTTTACATCTGTAGGAGCACATATATTAAGGGAGTTAACTGAAGCCACTGACTACAAGTGCTGTGGAACTTCCTCCCCACCTGGAGTACAGTAGCCTGTGGTGCCAGAGAGGAGCCTCTCCTGGAGAGCAGCTTTTGGTCAGTTCAGATCAGTAACTGCAGTTGCTATGTGGCATATGAGCCAACTCAGCTGGACAGTTGGGAACTTGCAGAAGTGTAGCCGTGGCTCAGGTTGAAACATACCAAACAACTGAGCTCCATGTCTGTGATATGCGTGAATCCAGTAACCTGCTCATCCTCAAGTGTCTTGTGGGAGCATGGGGAAGATACTTCAGCTGCAAGATGATAGGGGAGGGAGGCATCACAGCTACTTCTGTGATCAGCTTCAGCTGACAAAGCTATTGCCACAAGACAAAAAAAAGCTAGAAAGTTGATTCCCTTCAAAATATTAAATTTAGATGAACCTTGACATGTCTAGGTGAAAGACCAAAGTCTAGCTCCAGGTGGTAGCATACATGCCATGTATGTCACTTGTGAAATACATGCAATTAAAACACATTAGTTAAGAGAGACGTATCAGTCATTTGTGTGCTTACAACACACTTCCTGCTGCTGGAACATAGGTTCTCTGGCTTGATGAAGTATACACAGAATATCGTTGTGATTTTTTTCTATAGAACGCTGTGTAATGCTACAAGATCCAAATTCACAGAGTACTGCTGTAGCTGAATTGTTTGAAAAGACATATGGCATCCCAAGTGTAACAGATAGTTGAATCTCAAGGGATAACCATTGTTCATTCATCTGGACCAAGTGACATTCTTTATGCAAGAATAATTCCTGATTAAAGGGTGAGTTTTAATGGAAACTAATTAGGCAACCTCTTTAGCCTGGGCATAATGATCAAATGAGCTGTCACACAGTACCTGATACAATGATCTCACTTGGTACAAGATTTTATTCCTTAGCAATTACACTCCCACGTTGCACTGCATGTGTTTATTGCCTGGAGCACACATGTCAAATTAAAGAGCAGCTTATGCACCTGATATTTAATTATTGCCTAGCACTACAGACAACCGGGAAATGTCAAAGCGAGCGGTCCTGCATTGGAGCAACTAAAATGGATCTCTTCTTTGGCAAAGAAAAAAATAGAGATAAAATATGTATGGAAGATTCAGCTGTCTTACAATCACAGTAACAAAAATGGCCTCCCAAACCTTAAATAATTTACCATCATGTTCAACGCAGAGAATTCTGCCAAAGCAGAAGAGCACGTGAAACAGGTTCACCAGCTCACATGATTATTTGTACTAGATGCATCTTTGTATGATTAAAGTATTTACAAGAAAATGGTGGGATTTGAGCTGCTTTATAGCAGCTTCAAATACCAAAGGAATCATTTATTCAGGTATGGACTAATTCACAGGTGTTAAAAGAAACATTCATTTCTACAACTCTGTTATCCTGCAGTTAACTTAAAATCATCCTTAGCTTACTGGAAATATTCCTAAATTCCTTCATAGTCAAATCACCTCCTTAATCCTAGTTGTAATAAAGCTGAAACGAGAAGCCGGCAATACTAAAAGAGATGTAAGCAAAGCGTTTCCAGCAAATTGAGACATGCTAATCAAAAAAGAAAGTTTTATGGCTGCAACAGAGGTGCTGACAGTACGGTGAGGAAATATCCATAACGCCCCAAGTTTTGAGTGCAATATTTAATAAAGAAAAAATGTGCACAATACAAAAGAGCTTCTCTTAGTCATTGATCTGTAATGGAACACCCAAATAGAGATCCGATGGTATCCTGTGGCTAGGAAAGTCGCGTGTGTATCTTGGACCATTCTATGCCAAATAAAGGAATCTAATTACCCGTAATCTTAATTGCACAGTCTAATACTAAAAAGGCTTAATAAGAGTGCTTTTGTATTTACAAAACTGCACAGCTTGTGAAAGAACCCTCAAAACATTTGGCAGGAATCCCAGCCGAGGTATGACTGACTGGAACCTCTAATGACTACAACATGTAAACAAGTGTTTTGTTTCAACTGATAATCATTAACTTCCAGTGTCAGACTTATCCCACAAGGTTTTGTTCACTTCTTCACCAGGCTGCTCTACAAAGGCATCTGGCGCTAAGGGAAAGGGAAGAGGGGGGCACAGCGGAAAGTGCAGATTGCTATACAGTGTTGTCACTCTTAAACTAAAGTGGCAGTAGGCAAATGAAAGGGTCATGAGGTAAATGCCTCTAACAAGGAGCAAGCTGCTGTGATAATTCCCACCATTCTTTGATGGTCCCTTTTACTGTGTGACTTAGTGATATAGTGTGCTAGACCTCCTGGTTATTTTATTTCATTTTTTATCGAAGAAAGGCAATTTGAAATGGAGCCTCTCTGAATTATTGCTTCATGCCTTGGTAGCTTTCAAAATTAAACATGTGCAAAGGAAAAAAAAAGAAAAAGGAAATTTGGTTTCCCTAACTACTGCAGTACTGGCACAATCTGTGTCTACATGCTGCATTAAAATAAAAGACAGAGGAGCAGTCAAATACACTCCTACAAGTACAAATCTGGTAATCTGGCATCCCACCGGGAGGGAAGCATGTCAGGAATCACACAAACTGCACTGTTTAGCTCAGCTGTGAAAAGGTGCTCAGCAACACTAATTTTAAAAGTGTGTTGCAAGTGGCCAGATCCTCTGCTAGAGTAACTCTGCTAAAAGGCACATACCATGGAGAATTCTAGCCAGACTTCTCATAAATCATTTACTTTAATAATAAAGTAGTTATTGTTCAAATAATTTCATTAAGAAGTTCTAAAAAAACTATGATCCTTATATAAAGTGCTTGGTAAATCCTTGCAGTCTGTAAACAAAAACCTGAATAGCCCGTATTTACTTTCTCAACCCTTGCATGAGAAATGCAACTACTTTGGCAATTTCTAATCATGCAATTGTAAACAGACAGTGTTTTGAGTATTTAGCAAAACAGTGGGAGTAGCTTATAGATTGCAGATCTAGTATTCCTGTGGCTACCTGTAAGTAAAAGGTCATTTGTAAAGTCCATTTAACTATTGATACCATGGAGACTAGTTTCAAAGATTTACAGTCATTTCATGCCCTGCTAGGATCTCGCCTGTGTAACAAACATTTCCTGATCAGTTTTAGCAGAGCACTGAAAGCGTAACACACATAGCTCTCATGATTGCATGAAGGAATTTATGCATGCAACTCTCCAACAGCCTTGATATATAACCCCTCAGAATCAGGTATGAGCTGTGAATCAGCCTGGTTAAATTTATTTAAAAAACACTTGCAAAGCAAGTTTGCAGTTGTTTAATTTTCATTATAACTGCTGCCTCACAAGATAATGAGCCCTCATAACAGTGTTTTATATAAAAGCACATTATGCCTTTACACAGCATACACAAATGGCCAGTGATTATTAACAATGTTAAAATGTCAGTAGAACCAAGCCAGCAGAACGGCATACATTTAGATGCCATAAAAGCTGCAAATGACTGTTACATTGTTTTAAAGGAAGCATCTTAAAAAGGCACTTACAAATAGAGGAGAAGAAATATTTGTTATGAGGAACAGAAATTTATGATGAGATGTCAATCAAATTTGACTTCATGAAAAGCATTAACTACAAGAATCAGCTAAGCTCATCGCTGGGGCTATTAGTACTCTCAGTTTTAAGATTAGAGACAAAAATGGTCCATAAATAGCTTTTGCTTTTACCTTTGGCTTGGTTTGGTTGTTTTGTTTTTTTTTTCCCTTGCCATTCCAGGATTTCAGTGTTTTGGAATGCTTTAAGAAAACACTCTCAAAGTAAAACTTCGGAGAGTCCAAATGTGAACAGTTGCCACTGATTTATGTTCTGAAAAGAAGTCCAACCTTTAAATGAAAGTCTAGCACAGAGTAAAAGGTCTAGACAGGATAATCACTATCTAAATTATTACAAATATTTTAGAGGCTTTTAGCCACAAAATGTTACTCAGGACATCATCTTGGATATAAGTGGGTCTTACTCCCATTCGTGCAGGTGAAAATTAGTTTGCAAGAAATCTGATTCTTACAAAGAAGATTCATGTTTGGCTGTTGTGGGTTGTTTATGCCAATCCCCCAAAGTTGTCCTTGTGTATTTGGAATTACTCAACTCATTTATTAGGCTACGTTTAGGTTGATTTTATTTTTAAATTAGAAAGAAAGAAGGATTGGGGAAGGAGGATGTTATTTTCAGTTTGGGGTTTTTTAGTGGTTTTGGTTGGGGTTTGGTTTTTATTTTAATGTTATGACTGTCTGCGAGAAAACAGCATCATCTAAAAATCTGTCAGAAGAATTACTGGCTTTCTTTATGCAACTCCCAAGCTCTATAAACCCATAAAAGTTAAACAAATCAGTTTTAATTTTAGCTTATTTAGTTGCCAGGCCGCATGTTGCATTTCATTTCGTACATTAACAAAAGGTGCTCAAGAGCAAATAATTTGTGAATGTTAGTTCTTCCCACCCTAAAGGTACGGTTTTATAAACATAAACATTCGACCCCTTTATTAAAAGTGAATGTAAACAGAAATGTGAAATCGAGCATTTTAGATAGTCCTAATTCATGAAATGAATTCCCAATATTTTTTTCTTAATCCCAACTATTGTGATTTTATCTTACACAGACAGTAGCCTATTCAATTGTGACATTCAATAAACGTTTATTTCTCCCTCTCATTAACCACATTCCTTTTTTTGTTTGGTTTTTTTTTTGGTTTTTTTTTTTTGTTTTGTTTTGTTTTTTGCCTTGNTTCTGCTTTTTTCTTTTAGTGTGAAGTAGAGGAAAAGCCTCATGAGGGTTTTTCCAGAAAAGGAAAGCTTTGGGCCTCTTTCAACCACCCCATTTTTCTTTTTTTGTTTTTTTTTTTTTTTGGGTTTTTTTTTGTTTTGTTTTGTTTTTTGCCTTGGTTATTAGAAACCAAATACTTCAGAAACTGGTTTAGATAGCTCAAAGAATAATTGGTACATCTGTATAGTTAACATAATATAGATTTTGATCCAGGTAGACAGGAGATATTTAAAACATGACTTTAAAATATTAATATTTCATTGCTCTCATTGGGCACTCAATTGTGAGCTAAGGCAGTAAATTAGTCTTCTTAAACATGCATTAAGTAGATATTGTTTCTCTAAGGTTCAAAATCTATCATTTGTCTCCAATCAGCTTTAACACTCATCAGATTTGTAATAAATACATATGCAAGCAACAAAAGCCCAAAGATTAGCAGAGACGTTAAGAAGGCAATTAATTAAGCCACATTAGTACAACGGGATCAAAAACAAGGCATCAGTATCCTTAGGGCAAAACCACATTTTAGGTCAAACTTTACACACACGCATATGTATGCGTATACCTATCTATCTCTCTCTCTCTCTATATANAAAAACAAGGCATCAGTATCCTTAGGGCAAAACCACATTTTAGGTCAAACTTTACACACACGCATATGTATGCGTATACCTATCTATCTCTCTCTCTCTATATATATACACACACACATACACACAAGCAGGCACGCAATAAGCAGCATGTATCACACAGAACCTTCCTTTATGTTAAGTATAAAAAAAAAGGCATCAAAGTGACTATTTGCACTGGCTGCTTCATTTATTTGCACTGTAAATTATTTGAGATCAGATTTTAAAGCTCGCCTGATTTCTGGTATGTGCAAAACCAGACCATTGTCTCATACTGTATATACCGATTGCCTGGCACCACCCAATGGCAACCATCAGAAATGCAGATGGTAGCTCTTGCAGCTGCATGGAGGAAAATTACCAACACTTAAACATATTAAAAAAAATAAGCAGCGGGTGTTTTTTGCAAAATAATGGGCAGGTATTTCTTCAGAAACTAGCTGGCTGCTCTCAATCACATTTTAAATTGGTTCAACAAGTGTGACTCTTGCAGAAATCTTAGTGCTGCCCAAAATCCATGGCAAAGCAAATTATGTGGTTAGTGAATGATGTATTTGTTTTCTAAAAGGCACCATTAAATGATCACATTTCTTATGACATCAAAGCTCATAACCAGATGAGAATTGTTGTTCAGGCCTCTGTGACAGGAAAGCTCACGTACAGTGCATAACTAGACAGTTGAGTTAATCAATTCCAGCAACTAGGAAAGGACAAATAGGGGGAATCAAAACAGAAGAGACAAAAAAAAGTCTTCAGTGATTTCTTAGCAACTGCAAGTGTTATTCAAGCCTTACTCAGTCCATGATCCACACTATGGATAATTAATCAAAAAATAACTCCAGAACAAAATCAGCACAAACCTCCATCAAATGTAGCAGGATAAAAAATTACAGTGGCTCCTCCATCCCTCCAACAGGATAATAGTACAATGTGCAGGATCTGGAAAGCTGGCCATTCTCAATGAAGAGGCAAAGTCACAACATAATTTCCAGACCGTGTTAGTCAGAGCATTTGTGCTGGTCCAAATCAGATTTCCAGCATATAGAATTACAACAAAATGTACAGGAAGTTTAAGGAGCCCAAATGCTTGTTCAAACATCCTTGGAACTTAGTCTTTTTTTCTCAGAGAAGCTGCTAAAAACCTACGTGGATTGTAATGCATTTTCACCACTGTTCTACTCTAAACTGTCTTACACTCTGGTGCAGTTTGCTCTTCATTGCTTTCCTTATGAAGGCTGAGCTTTACCAAGCGTTATTGACAACAATTTCCTGCTACTCTCAGAAAACAATAAAAGAGATAGCATTTAGGCCTGTCTTTGTTTCTGTTTAAACATACACATAAAAAACCTGAAACTGTATGAACTGGTGAGGCGTGTTCCTTCATTGACCGATTGCTTACTGTAGGCTTTCCATGGAACTGAATGTACTGAACATCTCAAAATTTAAGACTTTCTGGATCTCAAATGGTAATGAACATGCAGCACCAGCAGAATTCCACAGAATTAAACAGTGCTTTCACAGGAGAAAGTAAGTCTTGAATGCCATCATGGAGTAAAGATGCTGAGGCAGCTTTATTTCATTTCAGATAAGTTCTATCTTTCCATTTAAAATGAAGTGAATGGAATAATATGTAAAGTTAACTTGATCCTGTGTTATCCAGTTCCATTTAAAGCTGTTATGCCTTGTTTATATACTTTCATTAGTCGCATGTACTTCTATGGAGAACAATCTAAGTATCTCCAGCTTGTAACATTGCATATTCCTATTCTAAGAACAGAAAAACGATATGAGCACTAATGTCTGTGTATGTTGCAAATATTCCTGTGATAATTATAAATCATTTCAACCATAACAAGCTCCACAATAAGGCTTAACATTGTTCAAGCTTAACAGTGCCAGCCTAATGGAGGAAAACCAGCCTATGTTTAGAGAGATGGTTCAGGACACTTGAGTGCTACAGAAGGAAATATTTATACAATTTTTTTTCCTGCATTTCAACACTGACAACTAAATCACAGATTCTGGACCTCATCTCTGTATAAGGAAAATGATCCTGCAGCAGATTTCACAACAGAAAACAACAAAACACCTGCAGTCGTGAGACTAGCACTTTCATTTCTATAAAAGCTTCCATAGCAGAGATTCAAAATCCTTCAACAAATTAAAGCACACACAATGCTCCAGAGGTAAGCAGATATTACTATGTGTGCTTTATAGACAGGATGGAGGTATGCAGGGATTTAATAGTCTTTCTTGGATCAGATGACAAGTCTGAAGCATCTTCTATCTGAAACATCCTTCCTCCCTATTCTTTATTCTCTAGGCAATAGCCATGCTAATAACAGAGCTTCATAGAATTCACTGCAAGAATGGAAAAGGCACAGAATATGCCCTTACAATGGTGGATTTTAACTCAGAAAGAAGACATTATTTGTCAGAAATTTCACAGCTTCAAAAGGAAAGGAAAACAGCAGCAGCAAAGCTTGCAGCACTAAATATAATAGTACAATTTATACGTTATTTTCACAAGGATAAGCTGTTTTCTAAGGACAAGACAAAATAATCAACCCCATAGAAGCAGCTCGAGTAGTCTAAATATGTCCTAGTTAAAATTTTTAATGAAGCTGCAGAGTGAATGCAAATCTACAAGTCCCAGAGCTGGTGTAGCACCATGTAATTCCTAAGTAACAGTGCCTGAGAAGTCCCCTAGCAGCACACCGCAATCCGTGCTAAAGAACGGAGTACCCTTGTAGCACATTAGTGGTCTACACAGCAGCATTCAATCAGTTTCTTTAATTCAAGGAGTGCCTTTTTACTTCGTGAGGAACCTAACTCTACTTGGGGGATTTGAACTGGAGGCCCTTAGATCCAAAACCAGCAACATTACTAATGCAAGTGAAGGCAGATCTCCAGTACCTTTTAGCTGGAGTCTTAAGAGGCCTGTAAAAACAGTGAGAGTCTCTTCCTTGCAGGGGTAGTAGTTATAAAAAGTAAACCATTCAGCCAGGTTTAACAGAACAAATGGGGGAGGAAAAAACCCCCAAACCCACACAGGAAAAAAGGGATGCTAAATTATAGAGGAACAGTAGCACGTATGTTGTATTCATTCCAGGTCAGAGTTCACAAGGAATTAAGTTCTGCCAAAGCCTGATTCCTTTCAGCTACCACTGGGCCAAATCCTCCCATCTTTAATGTGTTCTTATGAAATAGCTAAACTGCCAGTGACCTCCTCACTTAGGGAAGCTGCACTGCTAAATCAGAGGGAGACACAAGAGAACTATTCTGGCTTACAGGGTTTTTTGGCATGTCTTTTCCTCCTTAAAGAAGCAGGAAAATCAGACACATAAAAGAACAGATGAAGAGGAGAGCAAATGCTTCTCATGAAACTTAGAGGCACAAGATGATTTATTTTCCTCCTGGTAGCAGGGCAGCTTCCCCCACTGCTGGAAGAGTTGGAGAACTTGTACACTCCTTTCCCTGGAATGAGCTGCCCCCATGCCCCTGATGCTGCCCAGTTCCAGGTGAGATCAGCAGCTCTGAACTCCAGCACACCAGGCTGACGGGAAAGCAGAAAGGCTTTCCTGGGGTTTTTGGCTCCCAACCTCTAACTTTTTGGGATGATGCCAAAGTACAGCTCTTTCTGTGCTTGTTGGCTTAGCAGCAGCCCTAACAGACTGAAATACAGCACAAGCCTCTAAAGGACAATTATTCATTACGCACAATGAGCATACTACCTTATAACAACCAGGACAAATACAGCACTTCAGGGTCAGACTCTGCTTTTAGATAAGCATGAAGTGAATAACACAGAGTGCATGTAATTTAGACATTTTTAGGCAAGTCAACAAAAAAGCATGTGCTTACACAGAAAAAGAAACCTTACCCTCACTTAACATAACATGGCAAATATTGCTTAGTTGTGTTCTATTTCTGCATTACATTTGTTTCATCAAAAGGGAGAAATCTCCTCTACCATATCCAGCTCTCCAACAGACACTCTGGCTCAGAGAATTGAGTTCATACACTGACAGACAGCAGGATGGCTCCTCAAAAAACCCCTAGAAAAATTGCAGTATAAATAAGAAGCACTTGGATCTGAAATTTATGTAGGAATATAAAATATTACTAGGGAAGTTGTGAATGCTCCATCCCTGGCAGTGGTCAAGGCCAGGCTGGGCAAAACCTTGGGAGACATGATCTAGGGTGAGGCGTCCCTGCCCATGTCAGGGGGGTTGGAACTAGATGATCTTAAGGTCCTTTCCAACCCTAACTATTCTGTGATTGTATATTAACCCCAGGAAGGTTGTGCAGCCTTTGCTGAAACTTGATTGGCATTAGGTGATTTTGGCAACGTCACTTGCAAAAAAATTCAATGGAAACCCAGGCAACTGGAAATTAAGCTTTAAAAAAATTATATGGACTATCATCTACCTTTAAGCCCTTGCACAGCAGAAGAGGTCAGACAGGTAGCTGTTATTCTAAAGGCAAGGGAGTGTATCTGAATACAGTTTTAAAGATTTAATAGAAGGGAATACTGATGCAGAAGGTACCATGAAACCTCACCTGGCTAACAACTTATTCTGAAAAATCACACCAAAGTGAAAAAAGCCAGTGAGCATGGGAAACCAAGAAAAAAATATGCAGCACAGGGGATTCTGTCATTTCAGTTAATCTCTGTGTTTGCTATTCATTAAGTCTTTTGTCTATATCTACTGATAAAAGGCTTGAATCTCCACACTTCAATTCCAAATCTCTATGAATGACAATTTAAGGCATTTTATTTGCCCCGTATTTTTAAAAATGTGGTAATTAAAATAATCTGTTTTACACTTATTAAAAATAAATTATTGCATATTTTAATGTTTTTTCTCCCTGCAAAATTTTCTTAATTAGTTATTTAAACTGTGTTGAAAATCCCAAGCCAATACATTTCAATATTCATTTTTCTATTTCAATTTTACAAACAAGAAGAAAAGTTCCCCTCTTTAAGCTGAAAATTCAATTAAAACAGCAGATTAAATACTCATTGGTGTT
This sequence comes from Agapornis roseicollis, assembly GCA_002631895.1. Lineage (NCBI taxonomy): Eukaryota > Metazoa > Chordata > Aves > Psittaciformes > Psittacidae > Agapornis > Agapornis roseicollis. The sequence continues at coordinate 22,644 of NDXB01013216.1, read as the reverse complement.
ATTTTACATCATTCACAGAGCGCTTTTTTTTATTCAATATTAATTAATTACGACAATTTTGTATGTACCCATTATCTTACATCTATTAGCATCTTTCATCTGAAATGGTCTTGAAGAGCTCTAACAAATGGACACTTTTGTAACTAAGATGAGGGACTGATTCACCACTCAAACCCAAACCTCTGTGGAACAGAAATTTTTCAACTGTTAAAAGTCCATAGCAACGCTATGAAAAGCAGCAAAGTGCCTTTGCAAACATTTGCAGAATGTAGTGCTATGCAGCTCCATTTCTTCTTGCTTCCCATTAGATCCTACAGTAAAGTTCATAAAGAAAATAAGTCAACTATCAAGGCTGATTTACAAAGTCTAATTACTTCTGTTGAACTCAGATCTACTGTCCATGTCACTGACAATGATGTTAAACAGCACCAGTCACAATTTCAACCCATTTATCACTGGTGTCCCCTTAGACACTAAGCTGTTGACCACAATATATTGACTGTCACCATCCAGCCAGCTCCTTATCCACTGAGTGGTCCATCCACTAAATCCATGACTTTCCAGTTTAGAAACAAGGATATATCCCAGGCTGCACCAAAAAGAAGCATGACCAACAGGTTGAAGGAGGTGATCGTGCTCCTCTACTCTGCTCTTGCAAGTTCTCATTTGGTGTACGGGGTACAGTTCTAGTGTCTTCAACATAAAAAGGACATGGAGCTGTTGGAGTGAGTCCAGAGGAGGGCCACGAGGATGATCAGGGGACTGGAGCACCTCCTGTATGAAGACAGGATGAGAAAGTTGGGGCTATTCAACCTGGAGAGGACAAGCTGTGTGGAGACCTCATAGCAGCCTTCTAATATCTGAAGGGGGCCTAAAGGGATGCCAGAGAGGCACTCTTCACCAGGGACTGCAGTGATAGGACAAAGGGTAAAGGGTTTAAACTTAAACAGGGGAAGTTCAGGTTAGATATAAAGAGATTCTTTACAGTGAGGGTGGTGAGACACTGGAAAGGGCTGCCCAAAGAAGTGGTAAATGCTCCACCTCTGGGAGTGTTCAAGGCCAGGTTGGACAGGACCTTGGAAGACATGGTCCAGGGTGAGGCATCCCTGCCCATGGCAGGGGGGTTGGAACTAGATAATCTTAAGGTCCTTTCCAACCTAAACCATTCTGTGATGCCAAGTTGTGTGGGACAGTGTCAAAAGTTATGCACAATTCCAGGTAAATGACACCAGTTGCTCTTCCCTTATCCACCAACACAGGGTGGATACATGTTGGGTAACATGTTGTAACATGTTGGGTGTAAACCCACCATAGAAGGTCACCAAAGTTTTCAGGCAAGATTTGCCTTCAGTGATGTTGAAGATAGAAGAATATTCTCAGCTCAGCTGGAACGGAAGTAATTATTGCAGTGTGCAATGGTTAGAAGAATGAACTCTGCAAGGTTATTATAGAGAAGTGACTGAGTAGCAGGGGTCCCACCACACTTTATATACATATATATATATACGTGTATATATATATATATGAAATTTTCCTCTTTGCCTTTCCATGTCTTTCTACCAGGGCATAGTGTAAACTAACTTTTTCCAAAGATAGACACAAACTGCACTGGATTTGGCTGAGATGGAGTTAATTTCTCATGCCAATAAGCATTTTCTACAACAGTAAAATAATATATATACATTTTCTGTAATTTCTGCTTTTCTACCTTAAATTTCATTAGAACAGCCACTGTTCCTTGTGTCATGTTTTGTTCCCATGATATTGGTGATTAACAAAATATCTCTAGTTTGGCCAGTCTGTTTCCAGTCTTTCAGGTAGATGTCCAGTCCAAGTCTGGTTTGGTTTTGTGGTTTTCCTCCCACCCCCACTTATTCTACTACTTTTGCCAGTGCTGGCTGGTGCATGATCCACATTGAAATAAGAAGGTTACACATGAGGGTACTGCCTTGGCACATTGTGTTTCTCAGTCTCCAGCACCATTTTTATACTTTGCGCTATTACTTTGTACAGTTCCCTAATAAATACTGTCTTGTTCTTTCATGCTAATAATATCTTACTGTGGGTAGTGTATACTCTTTCAACAGTTGTCTTAACCTCTTCTGTAGTTGACTGGTACAGTACCTTTCCATGTAGAACCCAGTATAATTTGGAATAAGATGACACAAGTAAAGATGAAACTTTTATATAATTGGTGAAAATGACATTGCAGTGATTTACAAATTCAAAGTTCTTCAGTTCCAATTTCTCCTTTACGATTTTGATATGTAGTTGCCAAGAAACTTTAAAGATATTCTTGTATAAAATATAAAGAGCTGAAATAAGCTGCTGTCAAACTAGAAATTTTATCAGTTCTTCGGTGTAAATATTAATACCAGGTTCCTGGGAAAATTCATTCCTCTGTGTAGTTTTCACCAATATAAGCTTCCTTGACTCCTTTCATAGAAAGTGCAACTAGTATCTGAACAAGGAAGCAGTATTGCAAAGTCCACTTTAGAAAAGAGAAACAGAGACAATTTAGTACCTGCATTTACATACACATATATAGCAATGCAAACCCCATGTCAAACTGACATTCCACATTTCTACCACACCTGGGCTGGATTTGCATAGTCCTGGGAAGCAATACAAGCAAAACAGCACTGAAAGACTACACTCAACAGGTGCCACGGAAGACAGCAACAGGAAAATTAGATCTATACAGCTATGAATTCCTTGTTAGGAGTGGAGAGGACCCCAGTCTAACCTCCCAGAAGCTAACTGCTAGTCTACCTACCATATCCTGATTAAGTAATCACAGCATTCTTCTTTGCTCATGCTTTGAACATGTGGGATAGATATCATTCCTTATTCCCAGGGGAAAGGGTGAAAAGGCACAGCAAAAGAACCCTGATTAAGTTTTGTGTGACTTGGAATGCAGTATTTTCAGATAATTTGTCAGAAGTACACATTGCACTAAAATCAGACCAAAAAGAAAATAATAAGAGATTCATATTTTTATGATATTGCCCCATAACAAGTGTTTTCCTCAGCCTTATTTCCTTTCAAAAAGGATCAGATTCTTCTTCATTCTTAGAGACTTTCTCTGCAATCAGAAGAAATGGTCAAGCCATATGTATATGAGAGAACACACTATAACCACAAAAAATATTCTTAGGCCCAACGGCATGCCCAAAGCAGTGGTGTATTTTTACTTTGCATGATCAACACATTATTCCTATTTTTAACTCCAACATAACCCCCAACAATTTTACAAATGTCTATCTCTAATGCAGTACTCTGTAATAAACCAAAAGGTAGCTGAAAGATCTGGTTTGCCCCAAAAGAATTAGAACTGGATCCAACATTTTATCTTAATGCATGTTAATATAGTTGAAGAGCTGAGTTTTAAAGTTTTAATATCTGCATGTCCATTCTATTCATTCTGTAAAAAAACAACACCAAATGAGAGCAGAGATCTGCAGATCTCAATGCCAAATCAAAATGAAATATCTCAACTGTCATCATAATGTCTTTATTCATGAAATAGGGGGTACACATGTGCACATAGCTATTTTGTACCCTGCATGTAAATTCTTATTCTATATGAATTATACTGTTGCAAAGCAGAGCTAGAAAAGCTCTAAGGCTACATCCCTGTGGAAATACTGCATGAAAAGGCTTTTTATTTTTAAAGATAAATTGCATTTTTTGTATAATTAAGTCACACTTTCCATGTAGCACTCAGCCTAGGGATGTCTGCAAGAGTAAAGAACAATATCTTACTAAATCCATTTTAGGATCATTAAATTTAGATCACAAAACTCTCACAGGCATGCAATTCCAAACATGTCACAGAAACAAAAGGAACAACAGCAAAAAATGACAAGCTTCCCCTACATTATTTTCCTTCTTTACAATGATGTTTAAGGTAGCAAAGTGTTAATGAATTCAGTACAATGTATCATGCATTGTGTTAGAACTTTTATATTGTTGAAAAATTGTCATATTTGGCTAGGCAGCTGCATGGAGAAAAAAGCTCTGACAATATCTAATTGAGTCTATTTTTACTGTCTTTCAGATAACATTGTTAGAATTATGTACTGTACATATTCTTATTTTTAGTTTCATACTCCCTCCCCCCTCTTCACAGCCCTTCACTGCAACAGTATTTTACTATTGCTGATATAAATCCAGGTCACTTTCACAAAAGAAGAGCGAGTCCTATTCTGTAATATTGAAATGGGGCTACAAGCTGTTATGTAAATCACTATTAATAACAGATTATTCAGAACATGTTCCTCTTAAAATCTGGTCCTTCTTTAGAATGCTGACTGGGACACAAAAGCTTCAAGCTCCGTTTCCTACTTTATCGTATGCTTCCTGGGCATCTGAGCTAAATATTTCATCTCTCTTGTACCTTTCTGTAATATGGGAAGAACAAAATATTTTCCTTTTTTCTGTCTTTCGAAACCATGAATGCTTCGATGTAAAGACTGCCTTTTCTCTGTATATCATGTTCAGTATAACTGCTCTAACACTTTCATACAGAATTTCAGGTATTAGCATGGGATACTTGTAGGGCTTTCACCACAGCCTTACATCTCTCATCCTTCCTTACCCAATCAGTGTATTCTCAGCCTTTCCACTCATGATTTTTCATGACTCTCCCAAGCCTTCATAATCTCACAGGAAAATCAGGTAAGTAGGTTAGTCACACAGACAGAACCATTTTCTCCAAAGGCAGAGAGAGAGTGTCATGTGCCTCATGGACTGGCCAGGTGAGTTCCGTAACACTAACCAGGACTGTCAGGAGCCCAAGACTGAATCAAATTGCCTGGGGATGCACATGCCAAGCAGCACCACCACTGCAAAAGCACAGGTGATGAAAGTCACCCTAATGTACAGCCAGCCAAGAAGACTGGACCTTCAATTTGCATAAACGTAGATACCACATCCTGCTTCAGTGCAAGAGGAAGCATACCAAACTAGCTGAAGCAAGCCAGGCATGTCAAATAGCCTCAAGTCACCAAATAGAATCATAGAATCATAGAATAGAAACGCATTTATTTAGAATTACTACTACTCATGCTGAATCTCTCAAAAAAAATCCTACAATTTAAAGACAACAACAAAGCCAGCCCATACCACATACCACCACCAAACCCACTGTCAGCTGTTTAAATATATTTTTGCACGTAACAGGCTCAAGGCACAGACTTCTGGGAACAGGCTTCCCCATGAAAATTTCAACCAACCATGACCAAAGAGAGAATTCTGCTATGCATATATTGGGGAGACTATCAATAGCTGGGATCTACAATGCTTTGGAGGAAAAAATTCATTGAGAAGCAGCAGAATTATTTCAGGGACAAGGTGCAGGAGTAAAGACAGTAAAGAAGAGTTTTGAGATGGGAAAGCAAACCATGCCACAGAAAATACAAAGACTGTTCAGCTTGCTTACTGTGAGTTTCTGTGACTTCTCTGCTTCTATTAGCACTACCAAGATTTTTTCCCAGAAAGTAGAGAGAAAATGTCTCATCTTGCACTTTGATAAATGTATATTAATGTGGGTAGCTTGAAAGACTGAACAAGAAGCCAAAACTCCAGAAACTGAAATTAGTGCATTTAACAATGACAAAAAAGTTTTACTTTTTTCCTCCAATAGAAATACAGAATTTGAATGAAAAGCAAGATAACATTTTCCAAAGACTGATGAAGTAAAATACAAATTCCCTATACCTCCTCCTTGTCCCTTATCCTTTCAGTCTTCTATAAAAATACTTTATTGTTTTCTGCATGACACCCAACATTCTCATCATAGAGATCTAATACTGAAACATTGTTCTGAGTGACTTAAGCTTGTGTAAACTTTTATGTGACCACAGGGACACTGATTATTAGAGGAACAGGAGCGAAAAAAGACATGAAAATAGAACTTGGAAAGCATGGCACTCTCAGGGAGAATAGCTGGGATCTAATGATGAGCTGTACCTGTGAAACATAATAGCTAGAACAGAATTAGCTATTCAGGGTGACTTAAAATAGTTCTTACAGCACAAGACCTCTAAACCATTATGAAATGCAGCTGTAGATGCAAGTAACAAATGCATGAGTTAGTAGACCTTCTCCTCTGTTACAGATGCCTAGAGGCTATGGTCAGACATCCAGGATATGAAAATGGATATACCATATAATCAAGACCATAATGCCCATGGCGTTCACTTCCATTTAGCCTGCAGGCTTCTGACAGTACAGGGAAAAGTCTAGTCGATTATGGGAACTGGCATTATATATGTATTGCCAAAGAGAGCAAAATTCTCTAATATGATAACACCGATTTTCATTTTTCATGAGTTTCCTGATTTACAGTGCATAGCATACCGGTCTGAACAGATGGATTTAGGAATCGATTGGCTTGAGCGCAAACTCTCTTCTGTTATTAAAAAAAACCTCAGCATAATTTTCATGTGTGGATCTACACAGACTAAAAATGGAATGTCATCAAATTTGTAGGCTGAGCTGTAATAACCTTAACACAGATTCTGCCAGTGTCTCTCTGCCTGTTCTCAGTAGATGTGAGGACTGGATCTCACAAGAAAAGTTTTTCTAAAAAGTAAATTAAATCTGTTTGCCTACTACCATTTACTGTCTAGTGTTATTGTGAATCTGTGTCTAAAATAGTAACCACTAATGACAAAAAAAAACCCAGAAAAAGTGAAGGAGATTTCTGCTTTCTGAATGTAAGATGAGCTGTAGCCTCATAGTGATTACTGTGACATCTATTACTAATAGTATATTTTTGGAAATGAAAAGATATGTCAAGGTTTATTTATTCAACGTACAGTCTGACCCTTAACTGTCTACTGTCCATACTCAGACCTATAGTTTAACATGGGAAAATAAGCACCATATTATGGTCATTTTACATTCACCTCCAAGCTGTACACTGGACAACCATATGCAGAAGCTTCCTGTAGAAACAGAGAACTTGAGAATGCTGCCTTGACTACTAGTTCTCTCCTTCATAGCTGCACACTTCAGATAAGCTCTTTAAGAAGCAGTAGTTTTGGTCCATAGGGCTCACAGAAGGCAGTTCACACCTTTTCCTCCTGTGATAGCTAGGTTTGCACCTGATTTTCAACCACGGCCAGCCCATACCATTTGCTCTTGAGTGTTCAGTGTTCTTGTATCTTCCCTTTCTCTGTATAGTTTGCTTCCTCTGTTCAGTTTTTCTCTCTTTCTCTTCTTTCATTCCTGTCCCCCATGCTGTCCTTAAGAGCTTCTTGGAAAAACTACTATTTGCAAGGACCTACTTGACAGCAAATTGTTCATTTCCATTTTGCACAATTATGCAAGTAATTTATTTTGGCATCCTGTTGAATGTGTGTAGATGTAACACACACAATTGTTATTAGTAACTGAATTATCAAACAGCTCAACATGACACAAGCCAAAACAGAGACTTCATTTTTGTGTCAGTAGGAACACTTATGCTCATGTAAGGCAGAAAAAATATTTTTGGCTCTTAGTTCTGTTTATAGCAAAGTCAGTTTTCAGAGTGGTTCTGCAGGACATTTCCTACCACAGTGAAGTCACAGAAGCAAGACTGTTTTCTCTGAAATGTCTTGGCTTCTGGCAATTGTCAAAGAAAGCGTACTGGACTAAAAATACCATTCATTTGCCCCTACATGCATCAAGTTTTTACAATTGAGTTGCAATACTGGACAAATGCTCAGGTTTGTGAACAAATTCCTGACAAAAATGTGAGTCCTACGCCATTCTTCATTTTGAGAACTGCCTTTAAAATCAGCAGAGATTGATTATATATTCTTCTCCCCCAAGTAAAAGCAAACACTGAAAATATCATTGCAAGGAAACAAGGACATCCACAGTGGGTCAAAGTGTCAAAGAAGCATATGGAACAGGATGTAACTATGTGTCTATTGTGTTTCTTGTTTATAATCCAGGAAACTAACTAGTAGGAAATCAATGATGTGCAAGGAAATAAACTCCATTTTAAAATATCAGAAACAAAGTTGAACTTCAATAAGCAAATGTACAATCCATCTTGAAAAGGTGGAATAATTAAGCATCGTACATGGTTTGAGGCTTTCTCAAATTTACACCCTTAATATTTAAAATTATGCAATAGCTGCAAGGCTTCCCTCTATCTCTTTTGAAAAGTCTAATACAAAATTTTCATTAAAGGAGACTCTAATCTTGTCTGTGAAGCCAAAGTATTTCCTCATACCCCATTTAAGAAAGCTCTTATTTTACAGGTCAGCTTTTCTTGCAATACATACCCATTTTGAAAAGGGCTATAACTCATGCCAGCTAGACTAGTGGATGCTCTACAGTAGAATAAAGATGTTATCTTGGTGACTTGGAGGAAAAGAGTTTATCTGCCAGCTCCCTCTGGTTAATAAAATATGTACTTTGCATTTTCAGACTGACTTCGTTTTGCTGTCCCTTTGCATTTCACAGTCAAGTTGTTTTTTCTTCTCCTTCTTTTCTTTTTTTTTTTTTTTTT
>NDXB01013216.1:1577-12212 GCA_002631895.1 Agapornis roseicollis | reverse complement strand
AAAAAAGGAAGGGAAAAAAACAAAAAAAAAAAAAAAAAAAAAAAAAAAAAAAAAAAAAAAAAAAAAAAAAAAAAAAAGCAAAACAAAAAAAAAAAACCCCAAAAATCCCACAACAACAACAACAAAACACCACCAAAAAAAAACACCAAACCCTGGCAACAAAGAAAATTTGGGTTTGGTTTTTTTTAAACATTCACTCAGCAGTTCAGAATCAATCTGCTTTTCACAGCCATTAGAGCAAGAAAGCTCTATTTGCACTTATGCTCTGGCAAAGGGATGGGAGATTGCAGCTAAAGCCCTGACTCAGCCTACCTGAGTTAGGCTGCAATTGCACAGAAATTAGCCAACGCCTGATCAGAGGCCAAACTAGAGGCCTTTGATCTATCCTGGTTAAAAGGAAGAATTATCAGAAAGATCAGGGACAGCCCAAATGCCAATACTCCAAACTGCGCCCTCATGCATCAGAAAAAACATGTTACTGCAGAACTGAACAGAAAGTGCAGACAGCCGTGTCCCTAATTCCTTTCTTTCTGACCTCAGAGAACTAGTCACTTACAGGGATTGCTACATGCTGCACTGGGGGAACAATGATGTTCCCCTAAGCTTCCTCTCCCATACCCACTATTCAGTATTCACCAGCCAGAAGCTACTCAGTCTGAAGCAATAAAAGCTGTCATTTAACCTGATCTGATATTGGGGAATCTCTATAGGTCAGGATCTTACTTTCTCAGGTATAGAAAAAAGAGAGGAAGGCAGCCAAATTTTTCCTTGCATCACCTAATGGTGCATTGCTGGTAATTCAAATTAAAAAAGACAACACAAAAAATGCTCATCTTCCCCAAGGCAAGTAAGGGGCTAACCATCTGTTTGACCTTTAATTGACACCAACTCAAATTGTTCTATCAAGTCTACAGCCATTCACTGAACCACTTGCAGAAAGGAAGCTATTTATCCCAATGATCTTCTGTAACTTCGCATTTTCTGTGCAATCTGAAAAGACTGACAAAATACTATGCATTTACTTCCTAACACAAAGGTTTGTTCAACAGACTTTTCACAAGCAAAATTAAAAAGCAAGCAAGCGATACTTTGTCACAGAGCAGACAAGTTCCTTGCTGCTGGAATGCAAGATCCCAAACTTACTTGGCATATCTCCTGTACACTGACACAAAACAGGACAGGAAGGAATAGTTGTTTGACCTTTCCTTCTACTGACAATAAGCACAACAAACATATGGGATGTATCTCTCTAGTGAGAAGAGCAGACAAATTGTTAATTTACTTAATGTTATCAGAGACTGGAAGTATTCTGTGACTTAAAAAGTCCCCTGTAAACTCAGGCTTTCATGAAAATGTTTTTTTATCACTATGGAAAGAAATGTATTTAGGGATCTGTTGCCCTGAAACTTACGAAAAGTTTTGGGTTACAACCATCTTCAGGAAGTTTAAATTATAACAAAAGCAACTCGTGGGTTTTGAAGAGACTCGAAAGTTCAACTTTTCAGAATAAATTGCACTATTTAAAGATTTTTAGAAGAAAAGAGCAGAAAGACTTTAATATTTTAAAAAATACATGTTTCTCTAACAAGTAGTCCAAGGCTCCATGGAAAGAATATTCGACAACACACTTTTTCTCAGCTTTGCTCTGCCAAGATTTAGTACCACACCTATAGCTCATCAGAGATCTTCAGCCTGTCAGCCACCATTTTCTTTCAGTAATGGATACTGACCTGGCATCAGCCAACATGGGAAATTCTTTCCTGATCTCAAACAGGTATCATGATGATCATAGAATCATAGAATAGTTAGGGTTGGAAAGGACCTTAAGATCATCTAGTTCCAACCCCCATCTATTCTGTGTAATATGCCACTTCTACATATCTGCTCCATAATTTGTCACCTAAAATCACTTTAAGTCTTGCAGTGTTTCTGAATATGCTGCATAAATTTTAGTGGTCCCATTCACTCTATTAATAGGTATTTTTCTTTAAGGCTGTTCTCTTCATTGGCCTAAGAAACTGAGATATGACAATAAAGAGTTTTTTTTAAAAAATAAGAGATCAAATTCTAGTTTTGTGTGCACTCACAAAGCTGCTCATTTTTAATGAAAAACAAAGCATCAGTAAAATTCCTGGAATCAACCACAGAACCATTCCTTTCATGGAGCCTCAGGAAAGGTGCTGCTTTTCAGCAGAGTGAGACTTTGGCCTAGCTTATGTAAACAGCTGTAAGAAAACAAAATAGAAAACAAATGTATTCAAGTTTAAGCTTTTTTCCTGACGAGCTGTGACTGTGCAGAAGTTTCTTAATGCTTTGGTGCTACTGCCATAATTGAATATCAGAGATATTCACTCAGAACTACGGCAACACAAGTGTAATTTTGACAATGACAAAACCATCATACTTTCTACTCATCTCTCCGTCACAGGAGTACCAAAAAAGTGAAAAGGGTGGTGGAGGGAGGGTGAGGGGAGGGAGAGGGGAGGCAAGGAGAAAAAGATGTGGGAACTGTCTCATTGGGAAACGGCTGGAATTTCAAATCTTTGAACTATTTATGCATGCTATGATTTCTTATGCACAGTCTCTATATCATGAAAAAGCCTACATCAAATATGACCATCTTCTGAAGATTCTGTGTGGGTTTCGAAAAATCACTTTGCACATTCCAGTGCTAGTAGGTACCCACACTGAGTTATGAATAACTTCTAACATGTCTCAAAGCCAGTAAGCCTCTGGCACTACTTCAGGACATGCCTGGCAAGAAAGAATTTTCCTACAACTGTCATATTAGACTCAGGCAGCACTTTGGAAAAGGATGGTCTACCTACAAAGCAATCTTTTTTAAGGAGTGATCCAGAGCACTCTTCTTCACATATAGAGATGTAATGGGTTTTTTAATACCACTTTCCTCAGAAAACAACACTAATTCCTTGCTTATCTGTTTTTCCCAAACCTTCCCATATCAGCACATTTGCAAGTAGATCTAGTATCAAAGATACTGAGTGAAAACAGGCTGTCAATAGGAGGAAAAGCTGAAAGCTGGGCTCTTGCACTTACTGGTCCTCAGAGAAGTTTCCACTGAGGAGACTAAAATAATTTTCTGCCTTTTAAAACCCAGGATGACAATCCTAGGGTAAAGACAGAAGATCTTCCAAGCTATGGAAAAATGTCAGGTTTCACTATCAAACTTTATATGCAGTTGATCGAGAAACAATCTGCAATGGTTTCTTTGCTCCTTTTACCTTTCATTTTGCTGTTAGTATCTATGTAGCTCAGAGATCAGAAATATTCTGCTCTGGTTGCACTTGTGCATGTCTGCACACTTTTAAAGCTACTTTGCTAGTTTTCTTTTACCATTTGGAAAGAGCATCTGCATCAGATTCACCAACAAGCAAGCTGGGCAGACAGGTCCCATACATCAACCTCATTTATTACACAAGTCTTATGGAAAGAGCATGCATCTTCTAGTTCTTTCATGCATACACATTTTCTGAAATTTTTTTTTCTATATATTTCAATAACAATACGAGTATGTATCTTTCTAAGTTATTTTTCTCAAAGTAGTAAAATCAGTATGAAATGCAAGGTCCAACCCCAGTTTTTTAGAGCACAGAGGAGGAAGAAACTAAAGCTTTAGTTCCCTCTTAAATCTAGTTTAGAGCTCTAAAACTACATCTATATTTGCACTGTGTTCTCACATAACAGGTAAGCGATAAACTCACTTCGTTTTCTTGATGCTTTCAGCTGATGGTAGACAGATTTTACACAGCTCTTTTATCTGTTTGGTTTTGTTTTTTTTTTACTTTAAAATAAATAAATAAATACATATCTTTATCTCCAGGAATGAAAGAGAGCATTAGCCTCCACACATTCGGTACTTTATGCTATTTACTACTGGATAGCCCTGGAATATTTGCAGCTGGCTGTACTGTATTTTGTATAATGCAGCTCTTTATCACTTTTCTTATCAAAGAACTGTGGTTCAGCACAGAATGAGGCAGTGCTGTATTGAAGCTGTAATGTGGCTCAGGTTACAAGATTGCATTTTTGATGATTTGGTATTAAAGTGCTGACATAAAATAAAATCAATGTTTAAGAAATGCAAGTGAGAAAAAGCTCTAAATAGAGACTGAATGAACTATAACATCATGGAGATTTTGCCTTGCTTTCTATATTAAAATAAGTAGCTTTGAACAAATACAAGTGAATCTCACTATTATTTTCTTTCTGAGGCAAATCTTACATGAAACTTTTGCTAGCAGAAAGTCAGGGGTGCAAGGACATGGGATTTGCAACCAACACAGCTGTGCTGGCAAAAGGCCCTAGCATAGATGTGGTTTTGCCGGCAAAATTGGTCTTTTGCCAGCATAGCTGATTTCTCTCGTGGGAGTTAGTTTTGCCAGTACAGCTGCATCCAGACTAAGGATCACTGATGTTACAGACTTTTAAAGCTCTGCCATCACTGACTTGCAAGTGAAGGCATGCTCTCAGTTGCAACCTAACAGTAGTTTGCCAACATGCACGTGTGTTGGTCTCTCTGAGACTGGAACCATAACCACCTAACAATATAACAACCAAACAAGTTACCTGGCTCTTCCAATACTACTTTCAGTGTCCTGAAGTTAGAATTAGGGGTTTCCTTAATACAGCCCTTTGCATACCTCACATAACAGTTTTTACTGTCACAGCTAGTAATTGTCTATTGAAGCAAAGGCACATATGTAAGCACATCATACCTTTAATCTTCTAAAGGGAAGATATACTCCTACACATACATCCTTTCTTTCTGCTTGCTTCTTTTCTTGACTGCTTCAAGCCATCTCACTCATCTATCCTATTTTCCAGGCTATATTCAACATATTTACTCCTCCTCTTCCTTTCTTTTCCTGACTGCTTGCCCATAGGACACAAACTTACAAGGAATATCAAAGTATCCGATTTCCCTAGTAACATTAGGTATGTCACCTTTCCTAGTCTCCGTAACGTTTCATGCTTTTAGGCTCTGCCTTATTTTGCAGCTGATGCCTATGTTAATAATTGCTATTAGCTGCAGTTCCATCACCTCGTTAATGGCCTTTGCCCAACTGTTTCTCATCCTAAATGACTTCTGCAGCATGCCATTTCTGATAATGCTGCTGAAATTGTGTTTTGAAGTGTTGATCTACTATTGCCTACACCCCCTATCAGTACTTCTGTCTTTCTCAAACATTATTGCCTCCTGCCTGTAGTTCTCTTTCAAACTTGGATCTCCCCTTTTTCATGGGAAGCAACTTCTGCTGCCACACCAGATTATCAGGCAGGACCACTCCTGCACATTTAAAAAGCTCTTCTGCATTAGACACAGCGCAACTTTTGTAGTTAGATGCTATAGAATACAATTGCCTCCATTGTGCCCCTTCGTTGGCAAAATTCAGAAGGTTCCACATCAGTGTTTGCAGAGCAGTGTTTCGTTTTTTAAATAATTCCTCTACCCGTAAGCTACAGAGAAAATAAAAACCAAGAAAAAAAAGACAATAAACGAAACAAACAAAACAAAAACCCCAAAGCAATCAACCCCTTCCCAAAACACCAAAAAAGCAACCCAAAACCATAGTACTATTTCTGCTGGTAAGGGAGGAAGACCAACCATAAAGTAAGAGATTAATTTACATTAAAATTAGTCAAAAGAATGGGAATATTCTATTTTCTATCACTGCTAAGTGCAGACTCCAATGAAAATGCAAAACTGTTCTCAATCAAACAAATGCAACAAGTTGTTACAAGATTTCTTGAGAAAGAATAAAAATCTTGAGTGAGATTTTTTTTGAGAAATAGTTAAGTGTACCAACTATCCCAGATACATCACTGCATGTAAAATAACCCCAGAAATCTCCATCACAAGACAAAAAATTCAGCTCTGATGCAAAGCATCTTGTGAGCTTTTTGGCACTGACTCATACAGACAAAGGGATAGTGCTTGCCCTGACCAAGCAATTTTTATCATCATAACTAGGAGAGTCTCCCAGGAGATGAGCAGTTCACACATTAACTGGGTGCGAACTTGTGGAAATGTAAACCCTTTAATAAAGCTATACTTATCTTGAAAGACAGCTGGATGTAGCATCCTGCAGTGGGGGTTTCTGGTGGATGGAAGCCTCCACCCATCTCCTGGGACTTTATACTGGGAGAGCTGCAGGATGTTAGAAAACACCCTTCCTTTGGGTCCAGAGCTTAGTAGCTCCCTACACAGGTGACAATTATTTTGAAGATTGTCTTTTTGAGGAGACTAACTTCCTCAGTCATTATTCAGAAAAGTGAGGTGTAATTTAGGCTCATGGATTCTGCCGACAAATTGGTTGCTGTAATAAAATTGCAAGTGTCCAAGTCTTTAATGGGTCTTCCCAGCTTTTGTACTGTTTGATTTTGGTTTATTACAATATTCAGATATTTATGTCTGCCTCTTCCAAATCGCTAACATATAATAGAATCATAGAATAGTTAGGGTTGGAAAGGAACTTAAGATCATCTAGTTCCAAACCCCCTGCCATAAGCAGGGACATGTCACACTAAACCATAACATGCAAGGCTTCGTCCAACCTGGCCTTGAACACTGCCAGGGCTGGAGCACTCACAACTTCCTTGAACTTAGCTCTGCCTTCCTGTAGTCGTTTCCCAGAGAAGATCCAAATTTATTTAATATCCCAAAAAAAGCAGCAAACAAGCACAAGCACCAGCCTGTTTTCCTCCACTATTGGTCCTCCAAGTACAAAATGGGGTCAGAACAAAGCCAGTCCACATACTTGACTTTTTTTATTATTTTTTGAATACTGATGAGTAGTGATTATGTAGCCATGAAGATTTTGGAGAGCAATCTAAGCAAACCATATGATCTACCAATGAAAACTCTTGCTATGTGTCTTCTGTTATTCATGCCCTGTTACAGCCAAAGGTGATGCTGTGTTCCTACAGCCCAGGAAAAAGATGGTACTTGCTTGGGACACTGTGAGAGTCAAAGAGGTTCAGCTTGGGAATCCTCCACCTGGCGTTCTCTAGGCTACTGGCCTGGGCTGAGTTCTTAACAGCTTGGCTTTATTACACTCTCTTTCCTCCACATTCAGTGATGATGCACAACTGCTACAAACTGGGTGTTTAAAATGTCTCCAATTATCCATTGTTGAAACAATTTGAGACAGAGGAAATTACAGAGATTTTGCTGATTTTATTTTTTTTCTTTCCAAAGAGAACTAGTTTTAATGTCTATTAAATGCAAAGCAATGAAGGTATTAAATTGTCACTTCTTAGAAATGTATTTCTAAAGTAAACAAAAGACACTGTATGACCAGAAAGCTTATTCTACATTTTGTGGGGTGAATTTTTTTATGAAATGTAAAGCTGAATTCTTGCCTCAAGTGAAAAACAAAGCTCAAGTGTAATCATTGTGACACAATAAGCATATAACTGCTTTTCATGGCCATATGAAAGTGCACACTTGATTACATACAATTTACATGGGCCCAGTAATGATAGGACTGTAGCGCAAACTGGCAAATTCCAGCAGACTTTTTGTTAAAGCTAGGACTTTTTGCATGCATTTCAGAGAGATTCTCACATGCACCCTCCCCCCAGTACCAACCATATACTCCCTAAGTACCCTAACAGTACAGGCTGCAAATTCAACTTATCCTGAGCTTTGCATTTCTCAGCTATTGTCAATTTGCATCACAAGCATAAAGTTATTTAATATACAAAAGCTTTAATGCTCCTTCCACATCATATAACAACACATGTTTATCTGAGTGCTAAATAAAAGCTTTCAGAACTTTAAAGTGACTTTATGAATTGTATGTACCATAAAATAAACATTAGAGTATAATAATATTCTGTAATTTGGAAAACAGCAACAGAAACTGGTAGAAGACAAAAGAACAAATGCTTGAATAATCTGCTGCATGTCAGAAACATTAAATTAATTTATGCAATAACATAAGCACAGTGATGTTAAGGTAATATAGAGGGCATAAATTATACATTATTATTGTCAGTTCTAGCACTTATCTTAGTGATATGTCAAAATAAATCCTGATATGTTAATATTTATAGAAATGAACAACAAGTGTTACAGCTCAGGGATTCATCTACAATATTTTTATATATAATTTGCATTTGCACATATGGGTGTCATTGTCTTTTCTGTAATTTGAGAGGTAAGCATCATGCAATTCATTTCTAATGCATTTTGCATTACCATGAAAGCACATTATGCTTCCTTCACTAACACTTTTCAAATAGATGGCCTGCAATGATTTAGAGATCGCACAAAACGACTCAACAAATGGGTAACAATCTACCTGCAAAATCTGCAGTAACAATAGGTTACTGGTGAGCAAAGTGTATAGTTTGCTAGTGACTGTCTCCATAGAGTAAATACATCTGAAAGTTCACGCAGTGACACATTTCTTAAAGATTAATGCCACCAAAGAATACATCTTTTAATTCTTTATATTTTCACACAAGATGGGGTAATAATTCCTCCTTCTTCCCATAAAAGGTGAGGACCTGTCTTTTACCCCCTTTTAGCATCCTTCAGATAGGTTTCTGGCTGAAGGCAAGTGGGTACAACTTGACTTAATATTTGAAGCTGACAAAAGTTTCCAGAAAAACAATACAAGTTCACCCCCCAAGGATTAAGTGCACTCGCAGTTGCTGCTACCTCAGAAGCAAGAAGCATACATTCTTCCTTCAGCAAGAGACTGTAATTTGTCCCCTGAGTAAGGGTGGATTAGGGATTTTGGCCTTGGGCCATGTCTTCTGGTGTCTGAGAACCATGCTTTGCATAAAAAGGTAGCTATAGAGTTTATATGTTGCTGAGTCTACAAGTAAGACTACTGTTTCTAATTACCCAAGATCATTTTGCTGTTTTCCAGAAACAAAGTGTGAAAATGCTTATATTCCCTGATTCAGCAGTAAAAGATTTAGCCTGAGCCTTGCATGTGTGTTCTGCTGATTGAAGGACTGCCATGTCAAAATGATTTGGCTAAGTCCAATGATCCCATCTTTTCCCAGTCATCTCATACACAGCTGAAGTTTGTTGCCCCAAAGTTCATCTGTCAGGATTTCTAGTGCAGAAGAATCTAAGTTCAGATTTTTGCATCTTTATTAATATGGATGCCCATTTTTAAAAAAGCTCAACTGCTCTCCCAGGTACCAGCCTTCATGCTCCGTCTTATCTTCTGAGAGAATTCATTTGGAAAAATAGCTGCATACCTGACTTTCATTTCCCTCCCAGAGTATTTCCAGGTCTAATTACAACTCTGTGAAAGTCAAACTAAACATTCATTTGGATGCTACCACAGGCACTGAATTCAGAGGACAAATAGTAGAGAAAGTTAAAGCATAAGCCATGAAAAACATTGACTATTGCATTTTACAGCCTAACACAGCCAAGCTCCACTTGGCACTGCATGAGCATACAAGACATTACAAAGGAAAACATGGGGAAGTCTCAGCACACTCTAAAATCAGCCTAACACTTGAAAGAAGAGAAACAGGCTACAAGGGCAAAAATTGAAAGTATATATATTGTCCTTTAAGTCCTTTGTCAGATGTGACAACATGGACAAAAAATCCTACATGATTTCATCTTTCAACAGAAAAAGGAAACAAAACTCACTGACAACATTTGCACAGAAACCATGTTCAGTAGAGTGAAAAAATGTAACAAAGGTCTACAATCTCTTTGCACATGAAAACCATACCTGAAAGAATTCCATACCAGTACAAGCAGAAAACTACATACATTGAAAGTATATAGTGTGGGGGTCTGATTTATCACTTGCCTTTTGTTTATAACATTTTACGCTCCACAGAAGTATAGGATTGTCTTCCATCATTGAAATGAAACTCCTGTTATTGCTTCAGTGAAATGAAATACTATAAAAGGCTGCTTGAAATTTCTGGGAACAGAGAGGAAATAGACTTGGTGTAAGTGCAGAAAAAGCTTCTAAGCATGCAACTTTACAATAGCATTTAGCCCCTATGGGATAGGTCTTCAGCTACAATAAATATTATCACTTCACTCTGTGGAGGAACAGCAATAAATACCAACTAAGAATTTATCCCACTGACTTCAAAGGACATACTTATAGTGCACACATTTAAAGCAAATTTATAAACCTTTTCAAGACTGGGGACTTTAATATAAGCACACCAAATCCTGAAGCCCTTACCTGATATCTTACACTACTATTATTCAGAAATCTCTCATTGGAATCAATAAGGATAAGTAATGAAGAGAGTACTAAAAGGTATTTTTAGACCAGAATACTGCATATCAGAGTCTTACATGTCAAAGCTGTTAAGAAATGCTCTTTAGCAAAATAAGGTATTTAGTTTCACGTAAGAGGAAAGAGACTGAAAACAGGAGGACAGCTGGAAGTAAGCATGTGTAGACATTATGGATCTAAACTCATTCGGTACCAAAAGGGAAAAACGAGAAAGGCAAGAAAAAAAACCCTTAATTTCTGAAACGGTGAATGTGTTTTGCAAATATTACCCATTTTTCATCTTTATAAAACAGAAATTATGTCAAATATTTTGAAGTATTCCATAAACTGTTTTGTTGGTTTTGTGTTGTTTTTCTTTTTTTTTTTTTTTTTT
>NDXB01013215.1:9733-22957 GCA_002631895.1 Agapornis roseicollis | reverse complement strand
TTTTTTTTTTTTTTTTTTTTTTTTTTAGGAACAGAAAAGAGATTACAAAGTCTAGAAATGAGAGATTACAAAGATTACATCAGACTTGCAATTGATGAACTGATCTGCATACCAAAGGAAAGTAATTCATTTCCACAAAGTGAAACAAGCATCAGTGGGCATGAAGCTGAGCCTTTACAAAAGCTTAACAGAAGGAATAATATGAAAACAGATTAATTTTTGAGTGGAGGGAAACTACCAAAAATAATGAAGTAATTGTTGAGGCTACATAAGTGTAGTGGAAAATATTTTCCTATAGGAAGTTAAATGCACAATTAATAGTCATCAACAGAAATGTCTGAAGTATCATCCTTTGCTCAGATTTGCTTAATTTTCCCAAGGAATATCTTCTAATCATTCTTTATTTAACTTATTTTTGAAGACAAATGATTAATATGAAAGTTAATACTAATAACTAAGTTTTAAGCTTTTGAATACACTAGATTAGGTTGTTACAAAATCCTGAATATGTGGGAAGACTTTCACACAAATCCGTACTTGGGTTTGATACAAGCAACAGATTTAAAGTTCTTTATAAGCTCATCTGAGACTAGACTGATTACACTGCTAAGTCTGTGAAGACTTGAGTTAAGAGAAAAGACATAAATTTCAAAACATTTAATAAAATTTAATTTTCTTTTTCTTGAAAAAAAAAGTGATGTTCAACACACTATGTTTGAAAATCAATGTTTTATTTCAGCAAAATGATTTTGAGCTTATCTTGTGTTATAAAGGTTCAAAACTTGGTCACTCTGTATATAACCTACCAAGATATATGCTTCATTGCAAAAACACTGAAAATAATTCTGAATTTTATTAACAAGAATAAACAGAAGAGAAATTTTTTTCCAGGAAATTAACAGAAAAGAAATATGATACCTGATAGTGTGTTTGAAATTTGATTAATTTGACTTATCTGTATATAAAAACAAAATTAAATCTTCTGGTGGAGGTAGACATTAGTTTGCACATGAGATTGTATCAGGTATATACTAGAATGAAAAACTGAGCCATGTGGCTCCTAGTAAAGAAAAATCCTCTATCCCCTCTGGAGGATCCTTTTAAGCACTGGAGGAGAAATTGGAAGAATGCAAATCCCTTGATTTGAGACAAAAAACAGTTTAATAAGTGAAATTACGTAAAATATAAAGGTAATAGAAATAATACCAAAAAACCCCCAATAAAGATATTAATAATAAGAAAACCCTAAAACATTGGTGTGTTATCAGCATTATTCTCAGACTTATGACAAAACACAGCACTGCACAAACTACTAGGAAGAAAAATAACTAAAACTAAGACATCTCTACAGTAGCTTTTCTTACAGAATATATAACTTTTCGACATCTGTAAAGTTTTTTTTTTGACAATGTAAATTTTATATAAAATAGTAGAAAAGAAAATCTTTGAGTTTTTTCATTGTGTTTTTTCATGCTCAAATAAAAATTTGATACTACCTCTAATTCTGTTTTATATTCTCTTTTTAATGTGTTTCATTTCACTCCTGCAGATTGAACAGGATGATGACATCCTGTGAGAAACCAGGGTGTTCATTTTTCAATATTTCTCTGGAAATACCATCTGTTCTTTAAATCTTATATATATAACCATATGTATCATTACTTATATTTTGTTTTCAATATTAATATGCAATTTTGTGAAACTTAATCCTATCTTCGAAATGCTGAACAGTGTGCACATGGTTATTCTAATTTTCTTAATTACTTATTACATGTTTTGTAATAACTTTATTAAATTATAAACCCCCAGAATTACCATATGTCATTATTCTGTGGATCGTTGGTATTCATTTTCAAAAATAGACACATAATTTAATGTGTTGAAATCTACATTTCTAATAAGCTTAACACTTAAAAATGGGATGATGCAGTAAGAATAAATTGAATCTCAACAACCAATGAATAGGAAATCATGCTGAAGTTAGTGTTGACAAAAATTCTAAATCAGTGAAAGTTTAAGTATTGTCTCTCTTTTAGCCTAACAGTAGCTTCTATAGAACTGAGCCTCTTAGAGCTGAAGTTGTAGTTTTCGGCACATTCACTGAAAACACCCTGTGATGGACTGTTCTGCAGAGATGAATACTTCTGACAGACCAAATAACCCTGAGAATGGTTGAAGATTTAAAGATTTCATCCCAGATGACCTTTTTATCTGGAAAAAAAAAAAATAAATCTGTAAGTCTGCAGTAGCAAAGAATAATGGTGTTTCCAAGAACTTTAAGTAGAATCTCTTACAGTGAAGCAAAGTGCAATTACTCCACTACATTCTAAGTAGAAATAAATAAACTAATGAATTGAAATTTCTAAACCTGGATCTTAACCGGAAAAGAAAATCACATTTTTTTTTTTTTATTATCTGCATTAAAAAATACACACATCATTTTTTCTGTGCTTTTAAACTCCTATGTCAATGCAAATTGCAATGATTGTTCACTTCTAGTTCTTGGTAAAAATTCTTCTTGTTCCCTTACCTCCTTTAGGGACTCAGAGCTGAGAATCCAGTGTGAGCTGCATTGCTGTCTCAGTCCAGAATAACTTTCTCATCAGCAAACTTTTGAATGGTTCCTGCACCTTATGATGTGGTAGATAAAACCCAGAGCTTGCAGTCCAAAATAAGTACCAACTTGCCATCAAATCTCTTCACAGTCATAAAAATGACAAGTCATGCATTTATAAAATAAATATTCTGTGACTTAACATCCAAGTTATATTCCTTTTGTGCTAACATGAAAAGATTGCAAGAACTCCTTTCTCCAGTAGACCTATACTTCCTTCCCAACAGCTGGCTAATGTTAGCTATAGCTTTGCTTCTTTTTATCACAAAGGCATGTCATGACTTTGTTTTCTTGTGTGCTGGCTGCACTAGGACTTATTTCAAACTGGGAATTTTGAGTTGTAGTGGGCTGACCCCAGCTGCCAACTAAGCACCCACCAGCAGTGGGATGGAGAAAAGAATCAGAAGGACAAAAGTACTAAAAATTTGTGAGTCAAGATGAACTCATTTTAACAATTGAGGAAAAAGAAAACAAAAAAAGCCACAACACCCCAAAAGCTCCCACAAAAGACCGCAAGAATGCAAGGGCAATCGCTCACCAGAGCTCCAATGCTAGGATAGTCTTTTGGCAATGACTCCTTTGGAATAACTATGCCCCAAGTATATTGCAGAGCATGATGTTATATGGTGATGATATCCCTTTGATCAATTTCGGTCAGCTCTCTTGGCCATGTTTTCTCACAGCTTTTCATCCATCCCTATTCTACTGGTGCAGAGTAAGAAATGAAGATGATCTGAATGCTGTGAAAGCATTGCTCAGCAATAGCTAAATCACTTGTTTTGCCAGCACTGTTTTAGTCACAAACCTAAATCACAGCACCATATGCACTACTGTGAAGAAAATTAACTCCATTCTAGCCTGACCAAGGGAATGCAAATTATCAGATGTGTGGATTATATGCCTGAAAGTATTATATACACAAATAAATACTAAACTGCTGAACCAACAACACAAAATCTGTAGGAGTAATAGCAGTTCTAGTACAAGTATGTACATGCTGCATAATACACTTGCAGAGATATGCTGCCACTTACAAAATAATACTAGACCTTAAAATGCTCTTCATGCATCAATTTACATAGCATGCAAATAATACAATGGATCCTTAGCTGACGATTAAACTGGCCACACAGACAAAGACTATCCACAGTTTTCTGAGTTGTATAGCAGTAAAAAGAAAAAAGAATTAAAACTTCAATCCTGAGTAGGCACCACCTACTATAAACACATCTGAATCAAAAATTCAGTCTAGATGAGGAGGAAGATTTTGAATCAATGCTCTTATTGTTAGTCCCTACTAAAACTATTTCAGTCCATTGTGGAGCACTGTCTTTGCATAGGAACCAGATTTCTTTCAGAGAAAACCAAAGTGGAAGATATGTTGCAGAGTATGAATGTGCTTCAGCTACAAAGGGCTTTCAGCTCACCAGGCTAAACTGAAGCTACACTGAACTAAAACACCTGCAGGTTTATACAGTATGAAGGCTATACCATCCTTAACAATTTGTTGCTCTGCATATCAGCTTTGTTTCACCTATGTTGATGTCAAAAGCAGTTGTAGACTATGTCACTAACAAGTATAACATACTGCAGATAATTTATGATGACTATATATTATTTATATTCTTAAAATATTTTCTAGAATCTCTCTTCCTCCCCCTCATTCTCTCAGGCACACACACATACACTCACACCTTCCCCTTTTCTTCATCTGAGAACAACAAAAGTCTCAAAATACTTTCAATCCCTATGGTTAACATTTTATCAGAACATAGATGGTATAGGGAAAAAAAAAAAAAAGGAATTGTAAAAATAGGAATAACTCTGTGATTTAAGTCATTAAATATGAAACTTTCCTTTTCCCACTGTGCCATTGCAATGACTTTGCAACTATTTTTCTTCTGTTGCTTTTTCTAGTCTAACAATTTCCAGTAGCTTGCTGGGTTGAATAAACTTTAGAGAATTCCCTTTCTAGGTTTGTAAGAAAGTTTCTTTTGTTACCTCTGAGATTTGTCTTTGGTCTGTTCTCTAATTGCAGACAGAGCCCTGCTCCTTTGAGGGTCTTCAAAGCTGCATGGCAATCTCTTTCATTTCCATTTTTTTCTCTCTGGCACGTCTCTGGTACTTCAGACATTTCTTTCTAAACACACACATGCACATACATAAATGTGAAGATGATAAGTTGTCTTGAAGGAGATTTCCCCTTTCCTATAGAGTTCCTCATTAAGCTGGAATAGACTTGTCAGGACAAGGTAAACACAGAGTTTTTTGAAGTGGCTGTGCAATTCACAATGTTTTGTTTGGCTATACTTGATTAACAAAATGCAGTATTTGCACTATAAAATCGAAGCTTACAAATTAAGTGATTCTTTCATCCTTCTTGAGAAGTCTCAGATAAAAGACACACAGGTCAACACACTTGACCTTAACTTGAGCAAATTAGAGAAAGGTGAATAGCACAAATGAAAACTTGTTAAATAGAAAGAAAAACAAGTTATCACTGTTTCTAACAAACCCAGAAGGTATTTACAGTAGATGTGAGAAATCTGTAGGAGTATTTAATTAAAATCATTTGTTATATCTTTTTAACTCTGTGAAAAGACTGTTTATTTTAGCTTCTAGCTGCGTTACAGTCAATGCAATTATCATGAACTCTACAAATGTTTGGGAGTAAAAACTCATGAATAGACAATGTCAGAAATTAACTATTTGATAACCATACTCTTTAGAGACATGACAAGTAGCTAAAATTATTTCAGCGGAATTCAGAATAAGAGACAGATACAATCACGGAATTCAGACTGTCATATGTTCAGCATTTCATGTCATTGTCTCTTTCTGACACTTCCGTCTCCATCCACGTGGATTCAAACAATGTTTCATACTTATCAATATTTTTAGTACTAAGACCATTGTGCAATAAACCTTTTGTAAATATCAGGCCCCACTGGCTCTAGCCTCCCTCTCAATACTCCACTACCTTGCACATGTTCCAGGACTCCATTACAGCCCACCACAGCTGTCAGTCCCTTGATGTTCATTACAGAAGAAAGATTCCACACTTGCTTGGGTGAGTGTGGGATATGTTCTGTGAGTGCCATAGAGAAGGTAGGCAGGAACACACTGTTCACTTTATCTTCCAGTGCAGGAACTAGATAGCATCAAATGAAGTTAGTAGAAGTCTTGGAAGTACTAGGGTAAAGGTTGGACTTGATCTTAAAGATCTTTCCAATCAATTTGATTCTATGTCCAAAACACAAGGTGATGCTTCAAGAGGTAGTTTTTCTGTGTAAAGCTGTGCTAAAGAATATAATGAATAACAAATAGTCCACTTGGGTTCAGCTCCCCCAAGTCTTTGAAAACAGCTGAATGTAGAAGGAGTATTAGGAACTTTACCTAGTGGAATTGCTTTTGTCTTACTGCTTTCCATACCTTTGTATAGAGCTACCCTTGCAAACAAGATACTAAACAAGATGCACCTTTAGCTTGACCCAGTATATAGACATCGTAATGTTCTCTACCTCAAACAGTTAAACATAATACCTTTTGCAAAACTATGACAAATCAACATGCAGTGTTATTTTAAAAGTTCTTATGTGTTCTTTTTAAACTCCATCACTCTATCTTTGATCAGTTGGGGGAGGGGCTACTTTTAAAATGAAAGCAAAACTCTTTTAAGTACCAGTCTCTGATTCTTAACAAGAATGTACATCCTAATGGAAAACTCATATCTAGATGCAAATGCTGTGATTAATCAGCAGTGCTGCACAGAAGGAAAACTGTTCAAAATAACATTTCTGTTCTGTAAATAATCTGTTGAGTAGTTTTAACATGTACAGATGGTGATAACCTCATTAGTATATGTACACAACTCCAAGGGAGTTAATTCTGTTAGGTACTGAGCTTCTTCAATGCATTACAATATGTTAAAAAAGGAAGACACTAATTAGCTCATATAACAAATAGCTATATCAACTACATGTTGAATTAATAATATTTCCCAAGTTTGTAGTTATTCTATTTAATCAGAAATTTGCATTACGTTGAATGCACAGACAGGCCTGAACCAAATGTAAGAAGACTTTGAGATATTTCTTGTAACTTATAAAAACCATGCATCAATCTATACCACATTTTCCACACAGGGAAATACTGATATTTGTACGCTAATGAATTGCAGAACTGCTGGTAAAATCCCAACTGTTTGCCTGCCTTGTAGAGTTCAGAACTGCCATCAATCACCTACTTTCCTCTCAAAACATTACATTCAAATGACATTTTCTTTATATTTTGCATTATCATTGTGGTTTGCTCTATAATAGCATTAATATTTTTTGGTTTTGCCTATCCCACAGTTCTGTAAGTCAACCATAAGTGGAGATGACACTAAATAAGTTAAACTGCAATTCTGAAAGTATGCAACATATCCAAAAGATATTGTGCTCTAAATTAAGGAAAGATGAGGCAAATTGAAATGTAATTCACAAAAGTGCCTTCATTTCCACAGGTGTAGATTGGGAAAGAAATTTTTTCTTTTTCTTTTTCATTTTCTTCCTTTTTTTTTTTTTTTTTTTGTTACTGGTTAGTTGTATTCACGTCCTTTATTTCTGTTTTGAGAAATAACAGAAATGCATTACTCAACCATAAACTCAAACAGAAACTGAATGTTCAAGACAAGTTGANAATTTTTTTTTTTTTTTTTTTTTTTTTTTTTTTTTTTTTTTTTTTTTTTTTTGTTACTGGTTAGTTGTATTCACGTTCTTTATTTCTGTTTTGAGAAATAACAGAAATGCATTACTCAACCATAAACTCAAACAGAAACTGAATGTTCAAGACAAGTTGAAATGATCCATGGTTTTTATAGCGAAATAACTAACACAATGCATTATTTAATTAAGAATGCATAAATACCCACCATTGATTCCATCATACTTTTGTAAAAAGTGTTTAGGATCATCTTTTAGTCATTCTATTCAAAATCCTGCCAGGCACCATGCACTTAGCAGTAATTTTGAAAAGTACCCAGAATGGCATTCTAACCAGTTACCACAACTACCACCATGTATTTTATAAAATTCTGAAAGAGAAGATTATTATTTCATGACAACCAAAGTATAAGTAAAAAAAATTCTCTATTTCAGTAATTAATGATGTCTTTTAGGGGGTTTTAGTATTTTTCAGATAAATTTGGATTTTTGAAAAAGTAGAGCAAAACACATGGCTTTATTTATTTGTTTCTTTACTTGTGTCAGGATTTTAAGAGAATATAAAACAACTTCTGACTTTCTGAGACATTTAAGTTCTGTAGTGTATTATGTCACCAATAATAACATTGCCTCACCCCCCAAATAGTTTGTTTTGCCAGTGTTGGAGGTTCAGAAGAGATTCTATGAGCTTGTGAATTGTGCTTGCATGGCGATTTCCAAAGAGTTTTCTACATTTCCCTAAAATATTAGTTTGTTAGAACACCTGCTGGCCGGGTTTATAGCATTTTTAACAAATGATGTTCAGGTATAGATCAGGAGCTGCCATTCCCAGTTGACAATCTGGAGACAGTCACACTGCTTGAGAGAAAAAGAAAATTTAATGGAATGAACACAAACTACTCCTCACCTGCTGGTCTGTTGGCACACTAGCAGGTAGTAGAGATGCACACAGGACTGACTTACATACTATACTCTGTACTATGCATAAACGTTATTGAGAAGGTATTTTGTAATTTTTTTCAGGTATTGGAGGGATAAAAAGCATTTTGAAGAGATGTCTCTGAGCAGCACTGTAAATTATGCTGAACAACTGTGGTATGATTTCGAATGTTTATGTTTTATCTTTTGTTATTCTCCAATTTTTATACAATGTAGCAATTTATACACAGCCTTTGTATAACAAAAAACTATTATGCAATTGTTGAAGGAAGCAAAAAAAATGCAATGTAAGATTTTTAAAAGGTATTGTCTTTTAAGATACTGGTTTCTGTTTTAAATGTCACCATAAGAATCATGCAATCAAAGAAAAAGATAATTGGTCACAATAAACCAAAGTTCAAATAAAGATTTTTATGATAAATTCCTTATATGGTTCTACAATGAACATAATGTGAATTTAAGTGAACAATATTAACTAACATTTCTCCTGTAAAAAAAACCTGTAGCACACATAATATCTACCACTTCTGATACAAGCAAGTTCTGCATCCTGCCAGTCATAAAACCCCAAAACACCTGAACGGTATCACTAGAGAGAATTGACTACTTAGGATAGAGTGATGTACTATAGGGTTTAGGAAAACAAATCTGTACAATGTTACACTTTCAAATCAAATTGAAAACTCAGAATATTTGCAATACCTAATTGAAAAAAAAATAGAAAAAATCTCTAGCACATTTTTTTAACACATTTTTGTGTTCCAAGATGCTACCACATTAAACATTAATTAAGATAAACAATATAAAGAACAACAACTTTTATTTGGTTTTGAAGTTTATTACTTAATTTTTAAAGATTATCCCTTTAGGACTAATGGAAAAAGACGTTGATGGTAAGTGGAGATTCTTTCGTAGCAATATGGTGAAAAATTTCAAATGCTTGTTATTACTTTCACCATCTTATTACCCACTGTCATGGAAAACTTTTCAATTCACTTCCAAATTATATGAATAGTTTTCATTTAAAACCAAGTATTTTAAAAACAAAATGCTCCTTGAGATTCTTATTAAGATATTTATTTTAATTATATGAGATTCTTTATATCCCAATTACATAGCTTTAGAAAATTTACAGGAATTTATCTTCTGTGGGTTTTTTTTGTTTGTTTGTCTGTTTGTTTCTGATTTATTACACTTCATTTTTTAAATATATTGTCTAATCAGAAATAGAAGGAAATAATAAAATGTCTGAATTGAGACCTAGAAAATATCAAAGTAGCATTCAAAAATTATGGTAGATTATTGAGATTATGGTTTTGCAACAGGTGTTCATTTAAACATTTGATAGCCATTACCAATTTTCAGATGAGAGGTTTTTTTTCCTTAATGTGCTTTTTTGGCCACAGGTAGTCAAATATAATGAGAGATCATGCTCCTATTGTAAAATGGATACTATTACAAAATGTATGCTAAAGTCATTATGGAGGGTCAAATTTAAACCGAAAGTCATATTCCAAAAGAACTTAAAAAATGCAATGTATTTATCCCTGAAATAAAAATAGCATTTAGTTTTCATGAAAGACCAAATGTTCTTATCATTTCACATAATAGTGTTCTAATCTTATTTTGTAAGAAAAAAAAAAAATAATCTAGAGAAAATGTTGTTTGAATTTGCAGAATATTTCTAAGAAATCTTACTTTAAAAAAAAAAACCAGCTTATCTGAACAGGCATTCTGGAAAAAACCCATTATGAACATTAAACAAAATTAAAAGAGGATTTATAGTTTGCAAAGCAAAAGTCATAGAATCATAGAATCACAAAATAGTTTGGGTTGGAAAGGACAACCCCCCTGCCATAACCAGGGACACCTCACACTAAACCATGCCATCCAAGGCTTTGTCCAACCTGGCCTTGAACACTGCCAAGGACGGAGTACTCAAAACCTCCCTGGCCAACCCATTCCAGCATCTCACCACCCTAACAGGAAAGAATTTCTTCCTTAGATCCAACCTAAACCTCTCCTGTTTAAGTTTGAACCCATTACCCCTTGTCCTGTCACTACAGTCCCTAATGAAGAGCCCCTCCCCAGCATCCCTATAGGCCCCCTTCAGATACTGGAAGGCTGCTAGGAGGTCTCCATGCAGCCTTCTCTTCCCCAGGCTGAGCAGCCCCAACTCCATCAGCCTATCTTCATGCGGGAGGTACTCCAGTCCATGATCATCCTTGTGGCCCTCCTCTGGACTTCTTCCAACAGTTCCATGTCCTTTTTATGTTGAGGACACCAGAACTGCACACAATGCTCCAGATGAGGTCTCATGAGAGCAGAGTAGAGGGGCAGGATCACCTCCCTCGACCTGCTGGTCATGATCCTTTTTATACAGCCCAGCATGTGGTTGGCTGTCTGGGCTGTGAGCGCACACTGTTGGCTCATGTACATTTTCTCATCAACCAGCCCCCCACGTCATTCTCCTCAGGGCTGCTCTAAATCTCTTCTCTGCCCAACCTGTAGCTGTGCCTGGGATTGCTCCCACCCAGGTGTAGAACCTTGCACTTGGCATGGTTAAACTTCATCAGGTTGGCATCAGCTCACCTCACAAGCATGTCCAGGTCCCTCTGGATGCCATTCCTACCACTTGATCCCACTCTCCATGTCAGCGACAAAGATGTTGAACAAGACCAGTCCCAACACCAATCCCTGAGGGACACCACTCGTCACTGCCTTCCAGCCAGACACTGAGCCACTGACCACAACTCTTTGTGTGCGGACATCCAACCAGTTCTTTATCCACTGAGTGGTCCACCTATCAAATTGATGTCTCTCCAATTTAGAGACAAGGATGTCCTGTGGGACAGTGTCAAACGCTTTGCACAAGTCCAGGTAGATGACATCAACTGCTCTACCCCGTCCATCAGTTCTGTAGCCCCATCATAGAAGGCCACCAAATTGATCAGGCAGGATTTTCACCTAGTGGTCTGTAATTCCCTGGGTCATCCATTTTCCCCTTCTTGAAAATGGGGGTTATATTTCCCTTTTCCAGACTTCAGGAGCTTCACCTGATTGCCATGATCTCTCAAATATGATGGCCAGTGGCTTAGCAACTTCACTTGCCAGCTCCTTCAGGACCCAAAGATGGATTTCATCAGGTCCCATGGACTTGTGCATGTTCGGGTTCTTAAGATGGTCTCGAACCAGATCCTCTCCTACAGTACATATGAGTATCCTGTTTTCCTGACTTGTTTTTTAGTATATCATTCCATATTTTATATAGCTCTATTTATTACCCATACTTTTCCCTTTTGTAGGTTAACTGTCCTTTAAGAGCATTTAGGTCCCCCGATTTTTTTTTTCTTTCCTGTGTTATGCATCCACATCTTTTTGTAGGGCAATGAAGAACATCACCTTTATGTTTTCTAAGTGGCTTTACTTTTTTGTTTTACACCGTCTAGACTTGTGGATCTAGTCCTGCACAAGGTTCTGTAAATACCTGAAGAGGAAATGCATGAGACACTGTCATTTTATTCTTCACTAAAGCATAGTTCTAGTGAAGTTAATGGCAAAAACCTTAATCTTTCAATGACGGAAGTCATCTGTTCCAACTGTCTACTCAAAGCAGCCACAACTTTAAGATTTGATCAAGATGCTTAGGTGTTGTTTTTAATATCTCCAGGAATGAATTTTCTGCAACCTGTCTTCACTAGCCCAAGAAATTGAAGGATAAATTTCAAACTATTTACTTTCATCAATATCAATGCAAGATTTAATAGGCATAGGAATAATTTAAAGTAAATTAGATTTTCAGTGTTTAACCAGTAACGATTTTATAGGAAATATTCTAATGCTTTCATGATTTCTTTTATCCAATTTTAAATTCTACGTAACAATTACTGTTCTTCAGCTATTACTTTGACCATGCATAAATTATGTTTCAGGCCAAAGAATATCAAAACAAAAGTTTTCTAGTTGTGCTTTAAATAATGTGGTGATGTCATCTTAATGTTTGTGGTGATGTCATCTTAATGTTTGTGAACTCATCTCATTAATGTACTTTACGAAGAGTCTGTAAATACTTAACCTTTTTCTGTTATTATTGACATTTGTTGTTTGTTTGTTTTTTTTTTTTTCGTAAGTGATTCCTTTNATGTTTGTGAACTCATCTCATTAATGTACTTTACGAAGAGTCTGTAAATACTTAACCTTTTTCTGTTATTATTGACATTTGTTTTTTGTTTTTTTTTTTTTTTTTTGCATAAGTGATTCCTTTTATCAATAATAAGCATCATTAGAGTTTTCTCATTTATCTTGCTCTTTTTCCTGATGTTTGTCCTTTTCCTAGTTGGAATTTGCTCAGCAGGTAGTTTTCTAACAGCTTTTCTAGTTGTGCGTAAAAACTTATCTAGTCAAAGATTATTGGGTGTATTTGTAACTGAAATTTCATCTGATAAACAAAAAGCCAGTAAAGAGAAGGAACCAGGATGACATGATGAATGATTTTATGTAATGTCTTTTAAATTTCAAGAAATAAAATGAAAGATGGATACAATAATTTTTTTTTTATATATAAATAAACCTATCTGGTGTGCCTATGAGCATAATATTAAAAAGTTATTTCTCTATATATCTAGCTTTTCTAGTCCTTTATTTTATCCAGTTGTACTGAAGAATTTCAAACTGTAAGAGTGAACCATAAAGAAAAAGTCTTTATTTCTATTGCTTAATCATTACTTATACCTGACTTTCTAAAATTCTGTTTTCTCATTTCTAAACTGGAAATAGAGAAAAGAATATGACTTCTAACATATTACAATAGCTCTTCACCAGTGTTTTTCTTTTAGGGAACAATAATAGAATAAAACAAAAAAACAAACAAAAAATTTATAAAAATAAGAAGAGATACTTACCAGGATGGGCCAAACAATTACAAAGGAATGCAGATAGCCCAAAATACTAAGGAACATAAAAAAA
>NDXB01013214.1:122119-155042 GCA_002631895.1 Agapornis roseicollis | reverse complement strand
TTTGGTTTTGCTTTTTTGTTTTTTTTTTTTGGGGGGTGGGTTTGTTTGTTGTTTTTTTTTTTCAGCTTCTTAGTTATAGAGCTACATTAGTGCATAAAATACTTGTTTTTCTTCACCCTTTTAAACAGCCTAACCACTTTTCTAAACTCCTTTTTAATTTGGAAGACCTGCCTTACTGGACTGTAAGGGAAATGGAATGTTTAAGATGCATGTTTCGCCTTAAAATTTAAGAACTGAAACGCTATCATTCCTCTGAGGACTGACAAGGAATTACAGAGCCTGTAAACCATGAGCCAGTGGTCATCTTGACAAGTGCAAAGTAGGTGCTGTTTAATCTGCATTTATTATACCATACAATTAAGCTATTTAATTCAATCTGTAGCGTGCAAGAGCTCACAGCAGAGATGAGGGTCCTCCAAGCTGGCCCACTGCTGACAGCCTTAAGAGGCTACTTTGATCATCCACGGTACCCTCACTGAGGTTAAGATTCAAGCACACTACATGAATGGCTGGAAGACAGCATGCAATTACTAGTTATAGTACTACAGCTCTCAGTGGGAGCAGCATCTCTGGGACTTACACTCCAAAGCCTTCAGCAAACATGAAATAAACTTTAGGAAAGTAACTAAAATTAGCTCCTGTGCCATGGTGCACATCTGGAATGCCACCTTGCTTAACTCCTGCAAAACTTCAGATCTTCAGAGCCCAATAAGTTAACAGACAATAAACTTGTTAATCCAACAGCTAGCAAACTAGCATCACCAGCTCTAAGAGTAGATATCATTCCTTGGAAAGGGATTTTTAACAAGAAACTTCAATCCAATCCAATTCAACCAGCTTTGTCCCCTGTCCAAATTGCATTGTTTCTTAAAACCAATTGCTTTGCATATTAAAAACTTACTGGGGAGCAATAAATTATACTGTCATGAACATATGGTTGATGACATAACAGAAGTAGCGTGGTCCTGCTGTGCCGCTAAAAGGGTATGATAAGAATAAAATGGGAAGATGCAACTTGACAACTGTTCCTGAACTACCAAACCACAGCAAGTGCAGTAAGGCAGGAGAATCCAAAGCCTGCACCTAACAGCCAAAACAGGAGGGGAGCTGAGGCTTCAGGAATTTCTGCAGACATGGTTCTCCTAACTGTCTCAAAGGCAAAACCTAATGAGCATTCACAGTGCATGGAGAGAGGAATAACTTACCTATCCTAGTACAGCATGAATGCAAGCATCACCACTGCCCAGTCTAGTCCCTTCACAATCCAAAGGCCAATACTATAAACCACTGAGGTTTTACCTAAATGTTTTCAATCAGAACATAGAATAAGACAAAAGCTATTAGTTGTATTCCTTGGAGATATGTCCTACATAGGACAAGGTATCTTTTTACTCCTTTTCCATTCTAGAAAAGCCTACTAGTCTAAAGATTTTTCTCTGCCCCTCCAAAAAAAGCTTTACTCTTGCCTGAATTGTCAATAGAGACAGATAAACAGGATCTAGAAACAGTCATTCCACGCTGTTTCTCTTTCCACAATTGTCCATAGTGGCTAAAACAAATGTAGAGATGAAACGTCCCTATTCTCTGTCTCCAACAAAGGCTTCAAAACTGCACCAAAGTTCACAGAAACAAACTGATTTCTTTGTGCCTTCAGCATCACAATTTAGCCAAGCAACCCGCAGGTAGGGCCCAGATATCCAAACTTGGATAAAACTCATTCACAGTATTTAGAAAGAATTATTAAGATAGCAAAGGGCTAGGGAGGTACCTGGTAACACAAGCCAACTAAGGAATTTTTAAATCAGAAATAATAAGCTTTTGGTTAGGAGAGAGGAAAATACTGAACAAGCATTAGCAGTGAAACAACACTGCAGAAAGCAATGGCTTCCTACCTACACAGCAACCTCTCCTTGAGGATATTATTCCTAAGGGGGTGTCAGCAGAGCCTCCGGTGACCCCCCACACACACACTGCTCAGCCACCAAGCTTCTTCCGCTTGGTGAAGATTTATCAGTCCCTGCAAACATAGCACTTAACAATGGGAAACTGCTCCCGGCGGCAGCCAAACGCTAACGCCTGAGCGAGGGTCAGAAAGGAGAGCCGGCCTGGAAGGTAGAAGGGCACTGGAGCAGCAGAAATGCGGCTGCGGGTGGGAAAGGGAACGGACCGGATCGACAGAGTGGGAAGGGCCGAGCCGCCGCATCCCCCTCTGCTCCCGCTGCAAGGGCCACCGCGGTGCCCGCTGTACCCTACCCCCCCGCCTCACCGCGGCCGCTCTCCACCGGGCTGCTCCTCCCCCCACCCGCGGCGGTCCCGGCTGCCGTCAAGGAGCTCAGGAGGGTCGGGGCTCTCCTCCCACCCTGTGTCAGGTCTGGCTCCCGCCGACCCGTCCCGGTCCCGCCCCCCCAGCTCTCCCGGACTGTCGGGACCAGGCCTCCTCCCCTCTGCTTCCCGCCGGGAGACGGCGAGGGGCCACGCCGAGCCCCCAGCCCCGGACGCAGGTCGCCTTACGCTGTATAGCGGGGGGCGGCGGGTATCGGGCCCGCAGCTCCGGGCCGCCCCCCTGCACGCCGCTGCTCACGTAGTTGCTGGGAAAGATGCCGACGCGCTGGTCGATCTTGCCCGTCCACCAGCCCTCGTCACCGGACACGTGTGAGTCCCGGGACAGCACTTGCACCACGTCTCCCGGCCGCAGGCTCAGCTCGTCCTCGCCGCACGCCTCGTACTCGAAGACGGCGGTCCAGAGCGGCCCGTCGCCCGGCGGCTCCCCGCCGCCCGCGCCCTCCTGGCTGAGCTCTGTGAGGGGCTCCATAGCGAGGCTGCTCCATAGGGGGAGGCGCCCGCGGCTGCCGGGCGCTGCGGGGGGCGGCGGAGCCGGTACCGCCGCCTATTGTTCATACGGCCCGGCGCCTCGGGGGGGGTGGGGGGGTGGTCAGCGCCCGGTACCGGGCCGCCTCAGCCCGGCGCGGGAAGAGGCGAGGGCAGGCAGCCTGTGCCGCCGAGCCGCCGCCGGGCCCCCCCCTCGCCGCCTCCGCCTGCCGCCGCGGCCGCGCATCCCGGAGCCACCTGACTCTCTGGCAGCTTCGGCGGCGGGAGGGAAGGGCAGGGCCCCACCTCCTCACGGCCATTGGCCTCCGCTACCGCCCGTCAACGCCGCCCTCACCTGATTGGGTACCCTCGCCCTCCCGGCCGCTCCCCCTGCCCGCCCAGCCGCTCGCCTCTCAGTCTCGCACTCACCGGTGTCGTCCCCCATTGGTCACCGCTCGGTCAGCTTGCGCTTCCCATTGGACTCGTGTCAGTGGGCGCCCCAAGGCCCGCCTTCCGCGCCGCTTCTCATTGGCTGGGGAAAGGGGCATGACACAGGAGAGGGTCGAGGGTGGGCGGGATTTCGTGGCGGTGGGCAGCGGGAGGGAAGGGGAGGGTATTGCTCCAGACCCGCAGCGCGCAGCGGCCGGGCCGGGCCAGGCCAGGCCTTGCCTTACCGGGACGCACTGCTGCTTTGCCGCGGCCCTGCGCACTACCCCCCCGGGGCACCGCCGCGGCCCTGTTGTCCCCGCACCCCGAGTAGACCGCATAGCTGCGGTGCAGCCGGATGGAACGGGAGCTGCGGTCGCGAAAGTCTTTGTGTGGTTACAGCTCGCTGTCCCGCATCCGGTCGGCACGAAAGGACAGGTGTGGGTGAGGTTTGCAGGCGGTGAACACGGCGCTGCCCCGCCGGGCGCCGCCGGTGAGGTATACACCAGAGCGTGTTCTGCGCTCTGCTTGGTCCTGAAAGCACAAGTGACCAGGTGTTGTGAATAGAACCTGCTCATGATACACTTAGTGATATGAAAAGGAGATTTTCTTACTATTTCGGTCCAGTTTTTACAATCTTCGTTCATTTTTCAATAAAAAAAAAAACAGGAAATGAAAAGTCTCTATTTGTGCTTCATGGTAATGAAGGCAACTAATGCTAAGTACAAATGCACAGAACAGTTTGGGTTGGAAAGGGCCTTAATGCTCATCCAGTTCAACCCCCTGCCGTGGGCAGGGACACCTTCCACTAGACCAGGTTGCTCCAAGCCCCATCCAACCTGGCCTTGAACACTGCCAGGGATGGGGCAGCCACAGCTTCTCTGGCCACCGTGTGCCAGTGCCTCACCACTGTCACAGTGAAGAACTTCTTCCTAATATCTAATTTAAATCTCCCTTCTGTTAGAGTGAGAATTCCAGGTACCCTGACCACACATGATGTTTTCCAGCTTACATAAAGTATTTGGCTTAGTCTTTCTTTAGCACATTAAAAATGGAGCTATCCAGTTCTCTGCAAAATGAGATTTAAAAAATTCTCCATTCCCTGGCGAGGCTTTTGTTTTATTTCAAGTACAGAGTAACTGCTGCTAGTCCTTAAGATCTGTGTGGTGAGGCTCTATTTATCTATCCTTGTATTAGCACTGTACTGCTGCACTTGGGTAGCAGAAGGATTTAAGCTTTAAAAAGAGAGATGAAGATTTAAAGACTAGTGTGCTCTGAGTTTAAGAAGTCATTCAAAATCCTTGTTGTTGTTTGTGAAGCATTTTAATTGGCTTGCCTGGGTTTTATTGGGGGAGGGAGGGGGAAACAACTCCACTCAGCTGAAACTTGATTCTGTATTGCACAGAATTCTGCAGGGAACTGAAATTGTTAGTAAGTTGTTTTTTTTTTTCCCCCAGACTTCACAGCCNAATTGGCTTGCCTGGGTTTTATTGGGGGAGGGAGGGGGAAACAACTCCACTCAGCTGAAACTTGATTCTGTATTGCACAGAATTCTGCAGGGAACTGAAATTGTTAGTAAGTTGTTTTTTTTTTTTCCCCCAGACTTCACAGCCTTTATTTCTGATAGAAACCCAAAAAGACCTTTTCTGGAAAGAGCTGGTATATTAATATTCTTATTTTCCAAATAAATTAAAGAGCAAAATATATCTAGTTGAGGTTGGAACTGTCATTACAGTGTGACACATGCAACATGTAAGCATGCTGCGGCACTGGTTTTCAATTGAACCTAAGAAATGAGCTTTAGATGTTCTCCCGTATCTCCATATCTCCTCTCTAGTGAGGGCAGAGCTGAGGATGCATCCTCTTCACTACTCTTTCGTTACTTAAGGATGTGTTTGCACAGTTAGCGTAAGCTTATCCAATATTACTCTGCTGCTGAAAGGGACTTTCCTGCCCCTTGTCACATGCTTGACCTGCTTTCCTGATTGCAGCAGACATGACTGCATGGCTGTAGAGTCACTCCAGCTCATTTATCTAACTGGAAAGTAAGCAGCCAAGTAAAAGTAGCGGGTTCTCTATCAGCTCTTAGGTTGATCTGATTTGCATTAGGACTGTAGGCACAGTTGTTGAAGCCAGCATCACATAAGGAAGCAGGACAGGACGGGGGAAGGGACAGCAGACCTGNTCACATGCTTGACCTGCTTTCCTGATTGCAGCAGACATGACTGCATGGCTGTAGAGTCACTCCAGCTCATTTATCTAACTGGAAAGTAAGCAGCCAAGTAAAAGTAGCGGGTTCTCTATCAGCTCTTAGGTTGATCTGATTTGCATTAGGACTGTAGGCACAGTTGTTGAAGCCAGCATCACATAAGGAAGCAGGACAGGACGGGGGCAGACCTGGCTCTTCCAGCAACAGCCACTTACTTTTCTGTACAATTTTATTTAGGAGGAAAAAAATATTTCTTTATTTCACACAATGGGGAGTTACTATTCTTTATGCAAATATCGTGCCTTTAAAATTGTAGTATAAAAATTTGAGTGAGACATAACAAAATAGAGGCCTCGTGCCTTTCAGCTGTTTGACACTTATTTTGATCATGCTCTAAAGCACTGACAGGTTTAAAATAAAGAGTTATATCGCCGATGGTGAAAACTATGATAGGAGAAAAATGACTCCTGCAGACGCTCGGGCTGCCTGTTGTAGTGACCTGCCAAGACAGAACCCTGCCATCTTGTGGAACTCATTGATATTGAAGTACTCAGCCGGCTTTGCTTCTCAAACACATCTCGCTTGGGTTTTTTCCTTCCCCCATTTTTTTTAACTGATGATGCGTTTGTTTCCACAGAGACGGTGTGACGGGCTCAGAATGCCCAGAGCAGCCAGTGCCTGCAGCTGGGAAATCCTCTGAAAAGCCAGGATAGGATTTTCCCATTCTCACAAACTTCTCTTGGCATCTTTTACCAGCAATCTCAGAGACTGGTTTCTGAATGAAAAGATTTGACCAGATTGGGAAGGCTGTTCTTAGGATCAAGGTACATAGAAGAGTCAGTAAATGTTAACTTCGTATTTCAGTAACTGGGAAAGGGCAGAAGAACAGAACACTCTACAGAGTGCACACGGTCTGTGAAAGACAACATTTCAGCATTTGCAAGATACAGAAAGATATTTGAAGTGGTGCACACCTTTCTGGTGAACACACACTGCATGTTTCTTCCTTGTGTATTTTCTAATAAGTCTGCATATTTTCCCATCGTTATTCAGCAGATGTGAATAATGGGAATTAGATTCTAAATATAACAGATCCAGTTCTCAAAGTCTGTGTCTGAATACACACTCATTGCTTCCTAATGTTTGGATATAGATTTTGTTATGTTTAAAAAGGAGAGTCCATTCCGCAAAATGCAGGTGATAATCTGAATGTAGCTCAGACTTCCTACAGACTGGGACCCTTAGAACAAGGATTTTAATTCAGGCTCATTCATGCATCTGCATTAAAAAACAAACAAACAAAACAAACACCAAAACCCAGCAACAAATTATTGGAAGGTAAAGAAAAAGGCCACTCTATCCCCAGGCCTTGTTTTAAAAAGCAATGGAAAGTATGCTGCTTATTCAGTTCCATTGTTCATATACATTTAGGGCAATCATCTCAGTTTTGCTCTGTCTCTCCTAGATGTTCATGCATCCTTCTGAACCAGTGCTCTCTTTTTCAGTGGATGCCTTTCCTCTCTCTTTACTGGACTTAGCAGCTCTGTAACAACATGTTAGCACTGTGCCCAACCATAGTTATAAATCTACACTGGATATTTAAATGTTGGCACTCCAGGCTCCTGGTCTTTGTGCTCTTAGAGGGGGAAGACGAATATTCAGAAGGAAGAAAAAGTACCAGAAGTACCAATACAGTCCAACTACACTGCAGTACTGGAAAACCACTGTACTTCTGATTATAGCTGCAGTGAAAGTACATTTCTATCAGCACCATAAGAAAGGATAAAAGATTAAGGAGATGCTTCTTGGCACACCTGCTTAATGCAGCTCACTCCTTTCACATCGCATGGTAATTTATATTCTATCTTAAATTAACCCAGCACTAATGCTCTCATTTGGCTTTCATATATTTCAGAGGATATATCTTACCTGTGTTCCATGATTATATTCCCTGATACAACCATATACACCACTCTGGAGAGTTATCTCATGCCAGTAGACAGATTTGTTTGATCATTTGCTGATAATCTCTCCTCAAACAATGTAAACTTTATGACAAATGGGTTCTTCTGTCATTATAAATTGCCTCTCTTCATGGCTATAAAGCTGGACTGTTTGTTTTTTCCCACTTAAGAACAGTACTGTTTTAACAACATCACTATGTTGAAGGTTTGTTCTTCATGCAGGGGAGACAGGTAAGTCAGTGGCAACAAAAGCTTTTTGAACTGTGCTTTGCTAGCTAGGAGGCAGGCTGTGAATCTGGGTCTTTAGCATCTGAGTCAGTAAAAGACAGAGCTCTACTCTGCTTCATAAAATATATATGCTAATCTCCCAGATGGCTATGTCTTCTTTCTCCATAGAGCAGATGACCTGGAAAATACAAGACTGAAAACACTGGAGAGTGGAAATTTGGGCCAAAATGCAGGAGCTTCCAGTAGATTTTAGAGACAGACTTGGCTTTTAAATTTAGTTTGAATTTGGTATAATAATAAATATCAATGATTACATGACCATTATTACAGGTCACTGTATAACTTGACATGTAACATGAAGCATTCGTACATATATAAGCATCCCTGTAAGAAAAATGAAACAAAGAAAGATTTTCAAATGAGACACCTGCCTACACTTAAAAACATACAGCCAATGGAAATAATGTTTATGTTTGGCTTAGTAATGACTTAACATTTGCATACTATGTATTATCTCAATCCACAGTTTTGCAAGCATGTGGAACAAAAATAGTGCAATGCAAATGCTTCTACTGAAGTTCAGCAAAGATGCTACAGCAAATCTTTTGCATTTCTGGAATCTTTATAGGTGCCGGTGGCCTTGATCTTTTTTATTGTGTTTGCTGGGAGAAGTGAAGCAGCAGCACAGTGCCCTTCAGTGCCACAGCCAGCAGACAGTGCAGCCTGGACTCCAAGTGTTCTGTGCTGCCTGAGGCACCTCAGCTCCCAATTGAAGCCTTTTGCCTGAGGAATGACCAAGTCTCCCTTGTTTGTGAGGGCAATAGGGTTTTGTCTGAAATAACAAAAACAAGATGGAAAATGAGGTATTAGCTAGGCCAGGGTTTTGTTTAGGTTTTAAGTTAATCAAAGCCTTTGGGCCAGTCAGGTTGCTGATGCCACCCTTGAATAGCTTCAGAAACACAATGCAAAAATGAAGAATCCTGCATCTGAACTCAGACCAAAAATGCAAACTTTATTCCTATAACATGCAAATGCAACATCCATTAGATACTAGCATTCATATCCAAACCATAGTTTTATACCTAAATCATAACTCTGCTAAATCTGTCATTACACAGTTGTGGATGTGAAATAGATAGCCTTTCCTTTGGAGTAAAGTAATCCATTTTTTTGAGATTGGGTTGATTCAGGCTGATGTCTTTTTTTCCTCTAATTTGTATTTAGTAAGTT
The DNA here is from genome assembly GCA_002631895.1 of Agapornis roseicollis. Lineage (NCBI taxonomy): Eukaryota > Metazoa > Chordata > Aves > Psittaciformes > Psittacidae > Agapornis > Agapornis roseicollis. Next base: position 146,177 of record NDXB01013214.1, on the reverse strand, counting down.
AACTTACAATTCAGAATAATAAACCTCAATCTAAAATAAGACCAACTAGGTCAGTAAAGTAGTAATTGTTCTTTTCCATTCAGTCTTAAGGGAATAGGCAACATTTGCCTGCTGTCTCCTTCTATTTGCAATCACAGTTTAAATCCCTAGCAGAATTAGCTAAAGGAGCCTCTTTCAGAAAATGTGTGGCTATACTGAAAAATTTTCTGTCTTGATTTTGCCACAGAGTCTATTCTATGCTTGGACTAAGCTCAAATACGGTACTGTATTCATTCGATATTTCATAAGGCAAATGGAAGGGGATTTTCTTGTATTTAAATGGAAATGGACCTAACTCTGTTTCAATCTTTTAGCTGTGGGCAGAGAGACACATAATGTTTTTTATTGTGATGCCATCTCTTGGTATTGGCAGCACCAGATTCATAGACAGCCAGAGACATCAACCCACTGAGCAGTGATTTCATGTTATGCTATTGCAGTCATCTCAAGGAGCCTGCCTTTACACTCTGGAATTAATTTGCATTATCTATTTACTTTTTTTCTTCCCTTTCCTGCACTGGCAGTCATAATTGGTGGGCTCTGGTCTTGCACGCTGTTAAAGCACTGCACAGTTCAGTATACAGCTGAAGCTTTTGTAGAATGAAGCATGATTCATAGTGAGCCTACACAGATCAGTCCCAGACTACAGACCGGTGAGTCTCTTTGACTCTAAATGGTACCTGAGCAGTTTTCAGAAGATAACATTAAACATAATTAACTTCTGAAGGGTACATCCCTCCTCCTTTCTTATGGTGTGATATTTCCCCTCCAAATGATGCTGCTGAAAGGGCCTGTAAGAATAAGATCTATTAGTGTATGAATGACAAGCTTTCTGCACATATATAAATCCTCTGGATTTGCTGCTGGTAGAATCTGAAATTTCATGCCACTGAGTGGGAAGCTGAAAATTTCAGCTTTGATGCCAAAAGTTCTCAGGTAAGACTCTACCTACAAGGCTTATGGACAGATAAGTAATAAGCAGATATTTCTTTAAGTCATTTTTGACCTTTGTATTCAAAACAAGTAAGACACTTGGCTTTACAGGAAGAGCAGGTGTGAAAGAGTCACAATAAAAGGTTTTGCCATTCTCAAGATTTGTTTTTTAATCTATTTTTCTGTAACTTGTGTCGATCTAGCAGGGAACAGGGTAATGATGAACAAGCACTCATAGAATGAGCTACATAATTCACAGCTTTAATGCTTGTTAAGTATCCACCTCAGATTCATGCAACAGAGCCTTTCCATTACTCCACAACAATATTTACTCTCATTAGACTCCATCATGTTCCTACGGGAGCCTAGGAAGGCTGAAAGTAATAACACAAGCAAGCACCTCCCTGGGGATGCAGATAGGTACCCTGTGGGACTGAAACACTGAAGGGAACCCACCATTTTCTAATAAGCTTCATGAAAACCTAGGATACATTTGCCTACATTATTTTAATGCATATGCACAATATGTTACAGTAAGACTATTTTGATGGCTACAAAAAGTTCATTTCCCCATTTTCACACAGTTGTCTCATCCTTTCTACTATTGCTTAGCTGCTTCACTGCCAGCAAAGAAATACGCTTCCTTTCTACCCAATTTTAGTATAGGAATTTATGCCTATTTAACCCTAGTAGAAGGTATCCATCATTAACTTGTCAATACTGAGCCAGAATTTCTTTCCATGAATAATGAAAGGAAAGATTAGCAAACTCCAGAGCAGTCTGGAGAGGAGGATCTCTAACACAGCAGATCTCACTATAGTTAGGCCAGGGGCATGTCACCCATGCTGAAGAGCTGCAGTGTCAGCCCTGGGCAGCCTCTCTCCTTTTTGTAGTGACAGGACAAGGGGGAATGGCTTTAAACTGACAGAGGGGAGATTTAGATTGGATATTGGGAAGAAATTCTTCCCTGAGAGGGAGGTGAGGCACTGGCACAAGGTGCCCAGAGAAGCTGTGGCTGCTTCATCCCTGGCTGTGTTCAAGGCCAGGTTGGACGGGGCTTGGAGCAACCTGGTCTAGTGGAAGGTGTCCCTGTTCATGGCAGGGGATTGGAGCTAGGTGGGTCTTTAAGGTCCCTTCCAAACCAAACCAGTCTGTGATTCTACGATTGCATGATTCTCAGACCAGCTCCAGAGACATGAGCCATGACATGACATTTACAGTAACCTTCCTGCACTTACTTTTGGTCATCCTTACCAGTGAATTGAGGTCACCTCACCAGCAGGAGCCAGAATTGGCACTGATATTCTCATTGGTCTCGGTTAACACCAGATGAACTCCTTGGCTTGATAATGGTAACAATCCTGCCTCCCTGAGGTGGCCCTCAGTGAACACTTGGGGCATTGGTGCCACTAGGGGCTGGCAGCACGCCTCCTTCTTCTCCTTTTCCTCCTTTTTCTCCTCCTCCTTTTCTTCCTTCTCCTCCTCCTCTGCTCTGTGGCTCAAAATGAGGAAATTCTCTCCTGGGCTATTTCGGGTTCTGCTGGAGCCTCACACTGCTTCCTCAGGGCTCACAGCTCATTGTTTTTATTCACTTAGATGAAACAATTGTAGTCTACATAGAACATATTTGTTTTCCAGTTCCTCAAACCATTATTACCTTTTCCTGTTCCCCTTGAGAAAATGGACCTCTGACACCCAGCCAGGTTGTGTTACTGAATTCCCTGCCAGTTTCAGGGCAAAATCATGACAAAGGCAGGCACTTTGACTGAAAGGGGAAAAAAGAGTCACAGAAAGAATGTGGAAGAAAGCCTTACTCTGTAAAAAAAAGCAAGTTGTGTAATAGTGAAGGAATGAGGCAGCGTGAGTCATCTCCCTCATGAGCACTTCATCTGGTGAGTTCTCACCCATTCAGGAGGGAGTCTGCCAGACCTCACTTACATCCCACAGCCAGTAAGCCCAGCCTGGGGTATAGCACTGAAAATAGAGCTGTACCTAGCCAGCTCCTAGCATGTATGAGAAATGGTCTCATTGTTGTCCTCAGTAGAAGCATAAACTCTCTTTACCTGCATTTTATTACAAATTAAACCACTGAGCCCAGCCTCATCTAGGTCCCTACGGAGGTTTGGAAGATGTAGTCCACAGGCTCCCCTTGGAACACCAAGTTCCTCCTTGGAAGATTCCTTCTCATGTTCCATGCTTCATACTCTCTCAGATTCTTTTCTTCCAGCTTCCCCGTCAGAAGAACTCCTTTTATCCTCTGAAACTGGGGCTGATTTCCTGTTCAACCTCCAGTTTACATTTTCAATCTTGTTTGGAACTTACATGTGCCATTACCAATCCTGAGGGTGCTGTAAGAGTGAGAAAAAAAGAAGCACACACTTTTTGGATGTAATCTTGTTTCTAGTTCTTAAATACTCTGCCGTAGAGTAATGCAGGTTAATTAATCTTCTCTTAAAGTCTGAATAATTCGTAATGCAAATATAACTGTACATGCACATCTAGGGCTCCTGGCTTTTTCCTCAGCTCTGCTACTGACACATTCAGAGAACATGTTAGTTTCCAGGTGTGTACTCACACAGACTGACTAACTCTCAGCACACTTCTACCTTTATTTTGGATAAGGAGTGCTAGAAAGAAGGACAAAAATCACAAAGACAATGGCTGTTGCTATCTTACCAGTGGGAAGAAGATGAGCTGTTATTATAAAGAATAAGCTTTCAGTAATGAAATTTCTTTTTTTCATGTAGACTACACAAGGCCACACGCACTGTCCATGCAGCCACCTCCTCCTGAGTTTCCTTGAAGGTCACTTTGAACTGATGGATGGGTCACATTGAATTTGATGGATTTTCTGGAGTCATCAGTCCCACTCCTACTAAACACTTTTAGTCTGGAGCTGATGTTTCAGAATAACCGAATGGTTTGAGTTGGAAGGGACCTCCGAAGTTCACCAAGTCCAACTCGCTGCCATGGGCAGGGACACCTTCCACTAAACCAGGTTGCTCCAAGCCCCATCCAACCCGTCCTTGGACACTGCTAAGGATGGGGCAGTCACAGGTTCTCTGGGCAACCTGTGCCAGGGCCTCACCACCCTCATAGGGAAGAATTTCATCCTAGTTTCTAATGTAAATCTCCCCTCTGCCAGTTTAAAGACATTGCCCCTTGTCCTGTCCCTACATGTCCTTATAAAAAGTCCCTCTCCAGGTTTCTTATAGGCCCCTTTAGGTACTGGAAGCTGCTCTAAGGTGTCCCTGGAGCCTTCTCTTCTCAAGGCTGAGTAAGCACAGCTCTCTCAGCCTGTCTCCATAGGAGAGGTGCTCCAGCCCTCTGAGCATCTTTGTGAACCTCCTTTGGACTCATTCTAACAGGTCCACATCCCTCTTGTGCTGGGGACCCCAGAGGTGGACACAGTACTGTGGGTGGGGTCTCACGAGAGCAGAGTAGAGGGGCAGGATCACCTCCTTTGACCTGCTGGGCACGCTCCTTTTGATGCAGCCCAGGATACAGTTGGCTTTCTGGGCTGCGAGCATACACTTCTGGCTCATCTTTGTCCATCACTCCAATAAACATTTCTCTGTTGTATTTATGAACAAATCTGACAATTTAGGCACTTGTCTTAAAGCTTAGGAGATGATGAGTTTCTTAGAACCAGGAGATGCAATTAGCTAGTGACAATAGCATCTGACAGAAGCTCCTACCAGGCCTGCCAATCACACAGAAGTCTTTTTGAGAAAGTATGTGCTGTTCAGATCTGTTGCAAGGAGTAAGACAGAAGGGAAGGAGGCTAGTGAAAATTTGGATCATTATATGCTCTGAACTGTTTACTTGTAAGACCCAGATCCTACAGACATTCTGCATTAAAAAGAAGAATCAGGTTGTATGCAGTTTTGCTGATGCCATTTAAAGCTTACAGGAAAGCATTCAGTTGCATTGCTACCAACATAACTGCAAAGCAGCAGTACATACCAGAAATTCAAAATTCAGCCCAAGAGTCTTCGGCCACCTGTGCTTAATTCTGCTGTTACCACAGCAAGACTGTTTTTCACATGATTTGTGTAACACTCAGTATTGAATTAAATCTTGGAAGTACATTTTCTTCTGCAAAATAACTTTTTGTGGTTAAAATGCTGTTTGCAACAAAACCTCCTTTTTTCATGTCATGTCATGTCACATGCTGAAACAATGGCAGAAAGATAAATCACTCCAAATCCAATTACAGCAGCCAAAAAATTTGTAATAGGCTCACTAATTTGTATAATGCTTACAACACTGTACATAACAGACATATGGTTTACAGATTTCTGATGCAACCTTCACTGGCATTTCAGGGTTCAATAAGCAGCACAAAGCAGAGTATAAATCTCTCCAAAAGGGTTGCTTGCTCCACCCTTCCTTTGTTTCAAAGTTGTTTCTGACTTTTTTTTTCCTTTTAGGGTTATTTTTAATGTGAGATCATTTCTATTGTTTATCTCCAGAAAAGTGTTTCCAGGCCATTTTGCTGTCATCGCTGTTCTAGGAAGGCCTATGAAAAGGTGAAAGTTATATGTTTCTCTGGCAGATATGGTCAGAAAAATAGGGCTTTCATCAGCATCATACACTTATATCTATTTCCTTTGCTCTCTAACAGTTGTCTCCCTGTTCATTTTCATTGCTTAATCCATCAAAGGGGCTGAATATATCTTTCCATGCTGTGGACTGATAAAGAATGCACCAATGAAATAGACTAATGCTATTAATATGGACAGTGCTCTGGAGCCAAGAACCTAGCAACTGTGCAAGGCATCCATGCAAGTGGACGTGGGCAACACAGATGCCTCCGGGTACCTGAAGATCCCCCAAGAATCTGTCATGAGGGTTTTACACCCTGCTCCATGATACCAGGCAAAATCCCTCACTCCTGAGCAAAAGGTCAGAAAGGAACTCTGCAAAGGGTTGCTCATTGAGACAGCCTTTCAGAGCATCTCCTGTGGGCTTTTTTCACAAGAGGGATGGGCCAACAATTAGTGCTTATAGAAAAACCTTTAGGCTGGCCGAGAGTTGGAATTAGTCTGCCTGCAATTCTCTGATCTGTGAACTATGCCATTACTTTGCTGTTAAGTATTTGTTCCTGATATGAAGTGGGAACAAGCTCATTTGATAAATGAAGGAATTAATAGATTTAGTTTAAACCCACTGCCTTGTCTTTGAACCAAGAAAAACCTCACTTGTCTAGTACTGACTCTGCAAAACTGTGACAGTCCTTAGAGGGGGAACATCACTCTGTTTAATGGATCAGGACCTGGAAGATCTGGGTGCTGGCTTTGTCAGTCAATGGTTTATGTGGTGAACCAGAGAATATCACTCAATTTGCAACAGTTTTAGCACCTGTTCAAAGGAATTAAGGATCTCTCTTTTGCAACTTGCTTTCATTCAGATTAAAAAAAATATATCCAACACATGCATTAGTATCAGTGCCACTTAACAGATAACACTGAGTTGCACAAAGTTAACCTATTTTTAAGCCCATTTTTCTTGGCTGCACATAGTTCCCTACTCAGTTTGGTGCCACTGTGCCCTTGCTGTGGGTAAGGATCATCAGGCCTTAGCTGTAGGGATGAAGGCAAAGAATCCTGACAACAGACCTTACGGGCACAAGGATAAATGTAAAAAGTGAAACACAGTCTGATGTACAAAAGAAGCTGAGGCCTATCAGCTAATGCAGCTGAACGAATATTTGCATGAAAAAATATGCTGTTTCAGAACCTGTGGTGTATCTATACATGTGCATGAACATAGGGGTCTATACCCCTGCATATGTGTTCTCTGTGTTCACAGGGACTGTCTCATGGGGTTACAGCACAGAGCTACCTGAAAGTTGGGGCTGCAAGGAGAAGCTGAGTTGAATGTGTGTGTCTCTGTATAGCTCTGGGTTTCTTTTACAGTAAGAGCTTCCTCCTAAATCAGCTTAACATGAAATGCTGTTTATGGAGGGTAGGTTAAAACCAGTTGCTCATTGAATGGCTGCAACAATTCTATTCAGCCAGCAGGGGAGGGAGAAGATCTTTGTAGCTGCTGTTGTTTTCCTGATGAATAATTACACCACCTCCAGCTGTCTGGCAAAGACCTTCTCTTTAAAAGCCATATGTCCTCTCTAATAAAGCTCGCATCACACCTCCTTCAGGCTGCCCTCGTTCTGCTGTACTTATCCCTGATTTCATTTGGTTCATGCAGTAGTACGGATGTAGGATGATGGCTTCCTTAAGGTAGTGCTTAGAGAAGAAAAAGGAAAGATTGTGACAGCCTGAGTCTGTGCCTCTGTGATTCCTGGAATGTTACTCATTGGGTAGCTCATATGGGTTTTCTTTTTAAAAAGCTCTTTAAAGGGTTGCTGGAATCCAAGTTACTTTAGATCTGCCATAAAGTGGCAGTGTTTAAGGGCACTCCCCCCAGATTGATCATTTTCACATTCTGAAATCTGTCAACTGTACCTTCAGGCACTGCCAATTCAAGCAAATACAAAAATAGTAGTCACAACTCCTCAGGGCATGATTTCATCAGATCTTCTACCCTAAGCAGGTCTGACCTGCTCATTATTTATCTGGGAGACCTCCAGAGAACAGAAAGAATACAGGAAGGGGCAGATCTTGTGAGGCAGCTGGAATTTCTTGCCCCAATATAAATCATACAACATCTCTGGGAATTTAAACTTTTAAACCAAAATATAATGCTGCTCCTGCTGTGACCGACCTATGCTGGTGCTGAAGCAGTGTGTGAACTAAAGATGCTACGTTCCAAAAGGGATTTAAAAGTGAGATTCTGAAGTTCTTTTCTCAAATTCAGGTTGTTAACTATGGCCCCATTCCATCTCGAGGCAATGAATTACATACTGTTTCCAATAGTCTTGAATGTCAAAATTATTCTTCACACCTCCTACTAAAGCACACAGTCACTGCCATATTCCACTGCAGACAAGGCTGTATTCAGTGAGGAGCCTTACATACACAGTTAGCAAAGGAGCTGAAATCAGACAGAAATATAAAGTTCATTTTCTGTTTATTCAGAATGAAGCTGAAATCCAAGCAAGATCTAGGGACTGCCAAGGCCTGCATGGCTTCTCAACTGATCTGTCCAAGTGGACCCTTGTACTTGTATGAAATCCAGTCACATGAAATTCTGACCTAGATCCCCTACAACATTGTCACCTTGCAATGACACTAGTCATTCCACAGATTCCCACAGTTCCCTCTGGATAAACTAGATGTCTTAAGACTATTCTTCAAATCCTGCCCACATTTCCTCCTTGAGGGTTCCTAATTTTGGCCTCTTTTCATTACACTGAAATTGGAAGGCATTTTATATATTTTATAATTCTGCCTCTGACTATGTACTTTAAACTGAACCACTTTCCTAGACAGGGACTGACCAATTCAAAAGGCCTAACTTTCTTAGAGAAATGACTGAAAAGAGCCATAAGAGAGAGGAAATCCTTTAAATTGAGAAGATGGTCTTGGGAACGCATTCGCCTGCTATGTGAGCTTTCTACTTCAGACAAAGAGTTTTAGCTGTGAACAAAGATCTTAAATAGGAATCTACCCCAATGGTATCATGAATCATTGTTCGGTAGAAATTTCTTACAGTGAGGCACCACTGTGCTGTACTTTAAAGAATGTGGTATAAATGTTGCTAAAATACTGTCAGCTGGGTGTTTGGATATTCTAATTTTAGCCTTGTTTATTATGTTCCATCTCTATGGTGGTTTCAGACAATTCTTGTACCAGCAATGCTAGCAAATTCCTCTATTTTAGACAGAACTTGTGGTCACTGGGACATTGATGATGCTTCTCTGTTTGATTTCTGTATGGACACGTTCACGCAGTTAGGTCCTGTAATATGAAAGCAGATGATGCTTTTAGAAACACTAACCAAACTGTCCTTAGGAGGAAAATTAATTGTAAAACTGCAGTCTGTTTCCAGCAATGGGACCATTAAGCCATTCCAATTGATCTTTCTGACACAATGAAGCAGCTGCAAGAGGTCAGGATAGTGAGACTGTGGCCCATGTAGCTGCCAAAAATGTACAGCAGAAAGCTGTGTAGAAACAATTTCTAGACAACAAAGAAAAGGAGTGGAATTGAAAATGCTGATGTTCTAGTGGCAACTTACAGAAGGTTGCTATCAACAAGCTGGTAAGAGTTCTTTCTTTTTAGCTATCATGGGATTTCTTTGCCTTCATGGATATATTTTAAATGGCTTTCCCCTTTCGGCACTCCTCAATAATAAGATACTTATGTAAGTGCTCTTCTTGGGGGAGAATCTCACTTTGGTCTGCTTATTTTGTCTTGAGAAAACCACAGGGCTCAAAGAGCACATCAGAAGAGCTTATGTACTCAGAAGGTGTAGCAGGCATCTGAGAAACTGCATGGGAAGGATTAATAGGACTGTGAGCTTCATGGTTCAGCTGTTTTCTGATCAGTAATTGACATCCTCCACCCAGTGGAGGTCCCTTCCTAAGTAGCACTGTGAAGTACTATGGAGAACTGTACTAGTCATATGGATAGCTGGGAAAAAACCAACCAAACAAGAAAAAGCGAAAAAACCAAACCAACCCCCAAACCTTTATTCCTCTTTCTCAGCTTGTGAGGGCAAGATCTATACTCTCCCATGCTGAGAGAGAGGGAAGGATTTGGCCTGTGCCACAAGCTGCTGGGCAGGGTGTATCCCAAAAGGGCAGTTGGATCTGGGAGCATGTTTGGGGCCAGGGTTGTGATAAAGGTGGTGCTGTGTGCAGTGATCCTGCCAGGACAGCAGGGAGAGGTGGTCTCCTGCCATGTAACCTTCCTGATGGTAAATCTGTGCCTGAGCTGTATTGAAACTCTAGAGAGCAGGTTAGTTGTTTTTATCAAAAGTTGTGTTTGAGTTGAGAGTAGGAATAATACACAGGACTGAACCTCACAGAGTGATTTCATAGCAATCCCTTAGCATGCAAGGCTGAATCTGATGTGACTTCCCTGTTAGAAAGGGACTGTGGTCTGTGGAAGGATCTGGCTCTTGTTTAGAAGTTTGTTTAAAAGCTGTGCAAATAGTAGATAAGCTGTCACCAGGTGCTAACATGGTGGCAACATGTTCTGTGGAGTCCTGCAGTTGTTGAAAGCCACTTGCCTGTAATTTAAAGTAAATCTAGCATAACCTCCTGGCAGGCTTTATAAGATCATCTTAGAGTGAAACCAGGCTAACAAATATTATTGTAGAATGAATTTCTACTTTCTATCACCCTTGTAAATAAGCCTACTTCTTAATTCTCATATGAGAGAATAAAACACATTTATTAGCATTTATGACAACATTCTGAACTCAGATAAACCCATTTTTAACCAGGTTGCAATTACAAGGGAATGTTGTTGGGGAAAAAAATCAAGACTTCAAATTAGACAGATTCTTGATACCTAAATAGCAAGTATATATTTTAAGTATTGCTTCCTCAGGAAATCAAAAGGTAGGTGCACTTCTCTCCTAGGCTGATAAGTTATACAGAAAATTGACTTTTGTCTTTTTCTTTTCTTCTTTGAGCCAAACCTTCTGCTTTGGACCCTGTATCCAATCCACAGTAAGTAGTGTGTCAGCAGTATCCAGAAATTAGGGATGAAATGCTGCTGTCTCACTATAGATCCTGAGACAAGAAATCAATAGGAAGAAGTAAATAAACATTGGTAGTGAGCCACCAAGGCCTAGTTTGTCAATCTTATTCTGAAAACAAATGTTGTATCCAGCATGGAAAGGGAACTGCTAACCCTTGTGATTGTCAAGTGAGTGACTCAGTGCTTTCCTTATTTTCTACTGATTGTTTTATTAGCTACTTACTTCATACTGTTGTTATACTGTGACAATTATGGTAATGAGAAATTACAAGGAAGTAACAATCATAATCTTGTTCCTGGACATAATAAATTTCACCCAATATTGGATAAACATTCTTCAAAACTTTCTGTTTAACCTCTTGTCCTAAGTTATGTTCTGATAAAGCATAGGAATTCTTTTGATAACCAATTTAAAAATTGTAATTTTGGGTATCCCACAAAAGATGCCTGGAGGGAAAGTGAAAAACTTCATACCCATGAATGAGAAGAGAGACTGAAGTGCTACTAATGGTGCAAAGTATGCCACAATAATCTTAGAAATGGCAACATATTGAAGTATTTTTGTTGCAGGCTTCAGTGTTTTGTTACCTTTTTGATGAACTTCATGTTCTTCTAATATCGCATGTTAAAAGTGGGCACATAAGGCTTGTCAAGAAACTGATAAGTTTGAGTATTTGGTAAAACCTATGTTCTACTGTGTGCCACATATAGCACTACCCTGATTTTGCATATGCCTTTTCAATCCACTGGAGTGTGGCATAAAGAAAGATGTTGCTGTATGTGATTACAAGATCAGTCTTAGCTATGTCCAAGTAAAACAGCCGTATCTTTAATATTATCCATACCTAAGATGGCCAAGAATACTAATTTGCCACAAGAGCTTCCCCAATAGCCTGCAGTGGTAAGGAAGACACTTGACTGTGCAAATGCGTAAAGAATGTGTGGAAAAACTCAATTTAAGTATTGGCTGGCTGAAATAACAGTTACAGTTTCAAGCTGGTCTCTTCCTGTGTAGCACTGACTTCTTTGTCTTAGTCTGGCATTACAAAATTACAAGAGAAATGCTAGTGGAAATAGGTTGATCTCCAATCTTGTGATTCAATGCCCACTCTCTTAAATATTTTATCTAAAATTGTTCGCTCTTCACCGATGTTATGCTCTATTTCTCCTAGAGCACACTCTTTTCCTGTACAGACAGTAATACCAATCCTAAAGAAGTACTGTAAGGCAGAAATGGAGTGCAGAAGGTAAGCTAGTTACTTGCTGCATTGCACAGGTTCAATGCATAGATTGAGTCTATTGTTCTTGCTTTCTATCCAGATGTGTTTGTGTCCCTTAAAAGCTAATGATAGGGCTTTTTTTCTTTGTTAATAATTCCTATGACTGGGCTTATTATCAATTTTGCCTTCAGGTGTAGATGGATTCCAATAATATTGTTTCCTCGTTTTGTGTCATTTAAATAGCTAAGCAATGAAATTTAATTATCCTCCCAAGCACATGATATTCTTTCACTTACTCTGCTGGATGCAGACCAGAAAATCCCATGATGAAGTGCTCTTGAACAGGGCTAACTGTACCAAAGTAGGTTATTGTAATATTCCTGCTTTGTTCTTTGGTTTCATTTTTGCTTTAACACACACCCACCCCTCTCCAAACCTCTATCACTTCGTAGCTGGTCTGATGAATTCTAGAAGTGAGGCTGGGGAAGTAACCATATAAGCCTCCACAGCATCCAGCCTTTCACACAGGGGCACTGTTTAATGAGAATCATTACTGTGAGGCTGAGGCTAATCTGCCCAGATTTAATCAATGGCTCCTAAACAGAAGCATAAAGGTTTTTAAAGCATTTACTGCAGCCTTCACACACATTATTAATGAATGTTATCCCTCTTGCTTCCTTTTTGTGGAGAAGTGAACGGCTTTTATGTAACATTTATAAAACAGCTGATGGAAGAAAGCATGCTTCATAATCCTCATCATTACAGTATCACACTATATTTACAGATAATACATCCAAGCCACTTAATCTTTTGACAGCTGTATTTGTAATTTTAGTTTTTAATGGTATTTTGGCAAATTATGTAGTTGAAACAGGCTTCATAGTTGCATTTTTTTTTTCTGAGCCTACTGTAACTGGTGAGTTTTGTCATGCCTGGCTTTATCCCTAAAGGATGAAGGGAATGACCCCTCTCCATCCATGCTAATCCTCTGCAGGTTTCCTGTTGGTTTCCCCCCACCTCTTCTTTCCCTTCCCCCTCTTTTTTTTTTTTTTTTTTTTTTTTTTTTTTTTTTTTTTTTTTTTTTTTTTTTTTTTTTTTTTTTTTTTTTTTTTTTTTTTTTTTTTTTTTTTTTTTCATTTCATATCTCAGTCTTGTTTGACAGAGTGAAAAAAGGCTCCTCTGCAAAACACTGCTCGCAGTCTTGTGTTTCCAAATGCACTATCTGCAACACTAAAGCTCAAAATGGTTTATTTGTTTATACTGGACAGAGAAAGCCACCACAGCCGGAGTTTCATGTCCATCCCTTCTCCCTACTTTCCCACTGGGGAAACAAAAACAGATCATCTACATCTGCTTTGAGTCAGTCACTTCTGACTTCTGGTTTTCCAAAAATAGCCAAATGCTGCCATTGGTTCGCTAACTGTCAGGGAGAAAAACACTGTGGAGACTGTGGCATGAATGCAGCCTCTTGAAAACACCAGCCCAAATGCACGCTCATCATGAGTCATGACTGAGTGCTTGGGTTGCTTCATTCCTGCAGTATCTCTGCAGCAGAGACCCAGAAGGTGCTGTTGCCCCATCTTGTATCTGCTGGAATGGCACAGTGAGTTGTTTTCAGGGCAGAACCTGTGTGGGATACTTCTGCCACCATGGTGACAGTATCATCGCATACCCTCAAAGCTCCTTCTTCCCAAATATAACTGGAGAAGGTATTTTTGTGAGGGATCTTCAGTGTTTCTCATTCACTGGTTTTGAAGGAAGAAACCTTCCCCTTTTCTCCTGCTTGACAGCACTCTGAAAACTCCTTCCCTAATCTGTTCCTTTTTGTCTCGATGTGTGACTTTTGGGATACGCTTATTTAGTGGGAAAGCCTGAAAAGTCTGGACTTGGTGAACTAGTGACCTGTAAAAACAGGTGGATGGGGAAGCTGAGACTTCACTTTGTGAGAAGCTTGTGGTGTACCCATGACCTGCTGTGTGGTGTTCTCCTTCCTAATACACCCATGAGATTATGGCTCTGCATGTGCAGAAACAACAAACCAAGCCCTCTAGTAGGGACAGATCCACAAGGGTTTTGGTAAAATATGTGACAATAAAGGGGAGGGCTCTGAACCCCAGTAACAAGCAACATGACAAGAGGTTAACTGCCTCAGGCTGTGCCAGGGGAGGTTTAGATTGGGCATTGGGAAAAATGTCCTCAAGGAAAGGGTGCTCAGGCACTGGAACAGGCTGCCCAGGGCAGTGGTGGAATCGCTGCCCCTGTGAGTGTTAAAAAACCGTGTAGGTGAGGCCCTTAGTGATATGGTTTAGTGGTGGACTTGGCAGTGCTGGGGTAAAGGTTGCACTCGATGATCTTAAAGGTCTTCTCCAGCATAGCTGGTTGTATGGCTCTGGAAACAGTGAGGTTGATATTTTGCTTTAATTTTAAATAATTATACAATGGGACTGTGGCCCCTGCCACCATGCCTCACCAGGAAGGAGGACCTCAGGGAGGTCAAAGAAACCCCCTCTGTCAGACTTGTTTCTCCCTATATGTTCCGCAGCACCCGACAAGCCGTGCAGCCCGGCAGCCACCCTGGTCAGGCCTCAGACGTGATCCCGACACCCTGTGTCGCGGTGCTCCGGGCAGCCCCGGCCCGCCTCTCACCCCACGGGCGGCCCGGGCCCCTCAGGGTGACCCCGGCCGGCGGCACCAGCAGGAACGCCGCCAGGGGGCGCTGCGGCGGCCGTGCCACGCTCTGCTGCGTGCGGCCGCGCGCAGGCGCAGTCGCTGTCGTGCCCGCCCCCGCCGCGTGGTCCCTCCCCGGCGGCAGCGCGCGGGGCGGGCGTCCCCTGCCGCAAGGGCTGCCGGTCTATCGGCGGCGCGGGGGCGGGCGGCCGGCCCGGGGCCCGGACATAAGATGGCGGCGGCGGTGCTGGGGAGGCGGTGGCGGTGGTTGAGGCCGTGTGGGCTGTCGCGGAGCGCGGGCGGTGCGCGGCTCTGCCCGGGCTCGCAGGGCGGATAGAGCCAGGGGGCCGGCTCGGCGGAGCGGGGCCACCATGGGCTCCCAGGTGCTGCAGATCCTGCGCCAGGGCGTGTGGGCGGCGTTGAGCGGCGGCTGGTACCAGGACCCGCACCAGGGCGCTGGGGTCAACGCGCTGCACCTCTACCTGTGGCTCTTCTTGCTCGGCTTCCCCTTCACCCTCTACATGGTGAGCGCAGGCGGCCGTCACCGGGGCAGTGGTGTCGGCCTGGCTCGCGGGGCGGGCGGGCCTTACGGGGGGCAGCGCGCCTCGGCGGCAGTGGGGAGGCCCAGGGGATGGCGGGGGAGAGCGGGAAGGGCCGCCGCTCGCGCGCCCCCTGCCCGCGGCGCTGCGGCCGCCCAGAGGGGGGCCGCCCTGGGGCCCGGCTGCCCGTCGCTTGCTCCGACCCTGGCCCGCCGCGGTGCGCGGTGTCCCGCAGCGGGACCGGCGACCGCTATCGAGGTAGGTCCTCGGAATACGCCCGAGGCTGCGGCGTTTCGAGAGCGCGGACGTGTTACTGGGAAGATGTGGGTGGGTGTTAGCGGGGCCCATCAGGCGCGGTAGGGCTTCGATCCCTGGCACTTGGCCTTCGTTTTATTTTTTTACTTCCTTAAAAATCGGGCATAACTACTGGCTTCCACTGCAGGTCTGCTAGTAGTTCAGGAAAAAGCACAGCCTCTGTAGCAGCTGGTGAATCCAGCCAGTATTTCTGGCTGGCAGCTCTGTCCTTTTCTCTTCTGGCTTTTGAGGCTGATGGAGCTATGTGCTTCAGGGTCCGTAATCGGGAAGTTTATTTGGTTATAGTGTAGCGTGCTGGCTGGCAGCATTTTGGACTCCGTGTTACTGATAAGATGCTACTTTAGCTTTTTTGCTTGTATCCAAACTTCAGTATACTTGGTTTGGGAGAATTCCTCTTGAACTCCTGTTTGCATCGGACACTTCAGTCAAAGCTGTTGAAATACTAACCTTTAAACCTAGAAACTTTTTTGACATTTGGACTTGGAAACAAATATAAGAGAGGTATGATCAGTAATGGGAGGAAGGGGCAGCTTCCTGTTGGCTGGTGCTTTTTCTCTGTAACTTGTGTGTAGTTTATGAAATACTAATATTTCACTTCAGATTTCTCAATAGAAAGGTGTGAACCTGTTAGGTGTGACCAGCTCTGAGCACATGAGGTAGAATGTAACTTGCAAGTCTGCCAGGTTCAGCTGCTGTGTCAAAGTAGAAAGTGCCTTACGGAAAAAATGTGAGCTAGTGAGTGAAGCCTTGGAGGAAAAGCTGTATGTGAGTACAGTTGCAGAGGTGGAAGCTCTGGGGTCAGAAATTTGCTTTGTTAAAAAGCAGCTTGTAAGGTTGCAGTATGAAACACTTCATACTAAGAAATAGCTCATGTGGAAGAGGAGGTTACAGCTCTGTATAGTTGGGGTTTAATTCATATTATCATGTCTTGGAAAAGGTAGCTCCAAGGCTTTCTGTTTGAGAACTTCAGACTGCTGGTAAGGAAACAGCAGGCTGAGACAAACATCTTCTGAAACCAAAGTTAATGTGACAACAGCTAGATAAAACTTTCAGGTAGGCAGGTCCTCTCTATAAAAATTGTGACTCTCTATCTGTTCAGCCTTCCTTTTGGTCTCAAATGTAGGTTTGTTGGTTTTTTTTCCTTCTCAGAAGTACTGCTCTTTTGCTTTAACAGTATTTAATTAGTAGTGCCTTGCTGAGAGAGCTGTTCAGAAAGGTGTGGTGAGCTATATCCTGCATGCGCCGGAGACTTCTGAAGGGGGCTGATCTGTACTGTACATAGGTCTTTTCACAACTGATAAATCTGGATCAGCATTTGTGTCTCAGGCTCCTCTTAAAGTGGCAGTTAAGCTTCAGTTGCCCATACTATGGGGTGGTAAACTTAAGTGTTGCTTAAGCTTTTTCCTTTTTCCTGTGCAAAGGGAGAAGGGTAAAGGCAGGCTGATTTGGGTTTTGTAGGGATCAGAGAAATTAAATTCTCTTGCTTCATAGCTCTGGACAAGTTAAAGATGCAACAACAAGTGCCAACTTCCCTGAGAATAAGTAGAGAGATTAGTCACAAGTTGAAGCAGATTGAATCATATTTGGCTATTTTCCCTCTTTCCACCCTCTGCAGTTTAAGTGTTGTCTAGACTTAAACTAAACAGGCAGAACTGTGATGGTCATCTTAGCTCTTTAGCATCTCTTAAGCTCTTTTTCAGAATTAAACCCAGTAAATGTTGCATTGCTGTAGGACATACATAAATAAGCAGAACTTATTTAAAAAGTCTTAGGTAACTGTAATCTGAATTCAGAGCATGGCTCACTGGTGTGTAGGAGGGAGTTCCTAAGCTAGCTTCAGATGCTAGCTAGCTGGCAGACACCCCTGTGTGTTTAAAAAACAAGGTGTATATAGAAAGAATGCTGGCAGGTTTTATATTACTTACACAACTTCCTCACATAAGGAATTCCAAGAGCATAGTGTTACTTTGATGCATTGGGGCAGCCAAAGGATCCCCTAAGAACTAAAGGCTGAATGCATTTTGCAGTAAGCTAATAACATTTTTGCAACTGTTATTTAACCCCCAGCAGGAATGGAACACCTAATCTCTTTTGGGTATGGTAATATAGATGCATTTATTGCTTAAAGACTTCGTTTATTGCACCCAACCTTGCTGATCTTTAATTTGTGCATTCCTTCTATTTATTCTTTATTTTCAGAATGGAATCTGGTAATGGTTGTGGTCAGCAAGTGATACCATAAATCTGTGTGTTTCTTTGCATATATATGCCAATGCTTCTTAAGGTTCATGGGTTTAATGCGTGATGCAATCCAACCAAAGAAACTAGCAGTAGAATTCAGCTAGTGTTTCTTCCTTAGGCCCTCATCTGCCTTCTGAGCACATGAAAGTGAGGTCTGTACCCTGTGTGAAGGACAAACATATGCATAAATATATGTGTATTGCAGATTCAAATACTTTTTTGTTGTTGTTGTTTTGTTTTTCCATTCACTTAATCTGCCCTTGTGGGAAATGTGGCAAAAAAGAAAAGATAATGAAGGAATTGAGGTGTAGAGGAATAGAAATGTCTGCTTGAGTGAAGCTGCTTGAGTCTACTTGTGGTTCTGCGGCTTGGCAGCATGCATACAAAAATACTGTTTTCTAGACTAGTTAAATCTATCCTGTTTGGATCTCTGTATTCAGTAACAGGCTAAACTGTGCATGTTGATCTGCATATCTGTTGTAAGAGCTGATCCCTGTTTTTACGCTAGTCTGAAACTCGAGTTGGGAAAAGAAAACATGCCACAATATGGGGAAACTCTACAACTAGGTTGTAAAACATAGTGGTAGAGTTGGAAAAAAAATGTCCTGAATGCAGAGGCCAGTGGTAAGCATCAGTGCTACAAGGGGGAGGGGAAGAAAGGAGGCTGCCAAAGCACTTCCCCTAGTCGGAATGCTGTTTCAGCCCCACCACGTGCACAGGAGGGGGTGAAGTCTTGGCTCCGGTACTTGGAACTTTGCCAGTGACTAGAGAGGAGCCAGGGACTGTACCTTGCTTGGGGTTATGGGCTCGTATGTATCTACAGAACTTGTCTGTCAAAGTCATGCTCATTTAGGCAACACCTCACTTAATAGGCACTTCATTTCTTGACTTGTGTACATAGTTACACAAATAGGTCATATAAATGTAGCTTCATGTGAAAGTCTCTTTCCAGTGAAGTTTCTGAAAGAGGTGCTGTTTCTTAAACGCTTATTTTAAGTTGGATATGTAATGAGAATCCTTGCTATCCCACACTGCTGTAAGCCACATCTAGTTTCTTGGGGAGTTTCACTTGTGCACTTTAAGATTTCAGTTAAGAGCTAGATAACTTGTAAACGAATGTGCTTCTGATAACAGTTATTCTTCAGGGCTCTGACTGTTCACAAAAAATGGTGACAAATGCTATCTGCTGTTTCTTGATCTTTCCTCTTCACCAGTATGAATGTTCCTATAAAATACTGGTTTCAGAATGCTTGAACTTGAAAGTATTTTACAAGACAACTGTTGCTGTTTAATGAATGTTTGATTGATGCCACTTTTACGTAAGGGCTTGCAACCTGATTTGGATTGAGAGGCTTTCCTATGAATGTTTTCAGCAGGTAACACCTACACATCTCTGTTTTTGAAAAGAATCTGGAAACTTCATTGTATGTGTAGTGTCTAGCTGAATCTAGCTGTGATTAGGCAAGATCCATATTGTCTTTGTTTCTTCATAAGTATGTAGCACAGCCTGTGATCAATGAAATTCCTTGTGGTTTCTGGCACTTATATATTTGAAATGTTGAATCAAGATACAGTGACCTTTGAAGTTCAAGTGGAAATATTTTAGCCCTGTAGCTAGTTGTCTGAGGTTTCTTTTCTGTTCCAGGCTGACCACTGGAATCTAGGAGTGCTTAAGCATTTTTCTACCTGCTCTTTCACAGAAGGTGTGCTGTGATAAAATTGAGCTGACCTAATAGCCAGCAGCTTTCAGAAGAAACAGTCACACTTCCCAGCTGTGCATTCTTACTTTTGTCCATGTGTATAGTGTGGATTTCATAAGTTGTCTTGAAAGTTTTAAATTAGGAAAGGTGGTAGAAAAATCAGTATCCTTCCCTTCTATCTTTAAGAGTACTGCTTAACTTCGCTTAGAGAAATACTTCCAGCTATGAGTTTATCTAATGATTTGGTTTGTTCAGCCATTAGATGACTGAAGTTTTCAGCAGAGTGTAATTAAAGCAGGCAGTTTTTTTGTGTGGTCATGTCTAGTTCTTTTTTCTCTCCTGTAAGAGCTTCAGTTGTGACTTTTGCTGTTCAGTGTATGTTTTCCTTTGGTGCTAATGGAAGTGGCTAGATATGTGCAGTAAAATGGGGTGTCTGAAATGCTGTTGCAGCTACAGACTTGTAACCAGCTGATGTCTGCTGACAAGCTCTAACCTGAGATTTTTAGTCTGTTGTGCCTACTAAACATAGTTTGCTACTTGTGGAAAGAACTAAAATGAGATGTAGTTGCAGATCTGTAGGATTTAGGTTTGTATTACAATTGTGAAGATGATACTGTATAGGATACTCGGTTATGTTGGTGAGAGACCTGTCCCTCAAATGTGGTAAGATGTCAGTTTAAAATGCTGATCTTGCCTTAACTTGTCATGGCTTGTAGAGAGAAGACCCTAAGTGGAAGTTGAATACTTTCAATTTTGGCAAAATAGAGAAGGCACAAATGCTTTAGGTTAGATTGCAGTGACTTCCTTTTGAGACTGAAATGCAGCTGAATTGCTGGTACCATGAGTAGCACATGATCAAATGGCAGAGTATGGTAGACATGCTAAAATTTCTTCTATCCCCAGAGTATATACACTCTCCAGAGAGAATCAGAAAGAATGAAAAGTATCAAGTTATCTTATTTTTAGCCTTTTGCAATCCTGTGAAAACAGGATGTGAGGAAAAAGCACCCTTTAATTCTCTATTGGGTTTGCTGCAAGTGTTTTGCTGCCTTCCTCAGCTTTCCTCAAAGCTTTCCTTTGCAGAACAGGATGTGTAGATTTTTGGATTCCACAGAATGAACTGGGTATGTTGTGTGACCCCACTGCTGATGGAGTAGAGGGAAGAAATTGAAGAACTGTCAAAATGGAAAAGTATAGGCACATCTTCTATAAACTAAGCTTAGCTTTAGTCATCTGATGTCAAGCTGACTGTTCTGATAATGGCTTCTGAACACAGGTACTTGTAAAGGAGAGGATCGTTGAAGTTGTATTTGTGATCAGGTAGACTGCTTAGTGCGTGTAGGAAGCTTATACTTTTTCCAAAGATAATGAGTCTGCCCTTGCTTGCAGGGAGCTATCTGTCTCTGAACTTCTTGGAAGTGGAAAAACTGCATTTCTTGAGGAAACTCTTGTAGTGTTTCTGCAGCGGTTGTATAGATGTCATAAGCATCATTGTGGCTCCTGATAGCTTACTGATGCTGTTTTAGAAAAACTTTGTTTCCTCTTTGAGGTAGTGCTTGGTAAGTGAATCTCCCTATCCACTAAGGTCTTGTCCAGCTCAGCATAGAAAAATCTAGGTTGGTACACCTTAGCTTATTTTGCCTTTCCTACTTCAACTGTTATGTTAGGTGTTGACTTCACTTGTCCTGGAGGAAAAGGTAGGTTAAACTTGACTTACTTAACAAAAGGATTCTAATAAGTAACCTGCCTTCTGATCGATTCCAGACTCAATTTTTTATGCTTGTTTGGCTTGAGAAATGTCATATTGATTATTTGGTTTTGCTTACTGTCAAAAAGTAAGCAGCCTGTTTAAGGATTTGGTTTGTTCTACAGCCAGCTGTCAATATTTAGAAATGTTTATTCTTGTATCCCCTTTATTGGTATGATATTTTGTTATTTGGAGATCTCTTCAAACAACGTTTTTGCTAAACTTGCAGTTTAAATTGTGTGAAGAGCACTGGCAGTTCTTCTGGGACTAATAAAGCTCTTAAATACAGAAATATTAATGTTGTAATCAGATCTCTCTTTCTTTTTTTTTAAAAAAGTGGCTAAAACTAGCTTTAGGTGCAGAATAGCAAGGGCTCTCTGGCTTATTCTCCAGTCATGTTCCTTTTATGATCCTGCAATTTGTGCTTGGGGCTTTAATTGCCATAAAAACTCTGCTCTTGTAATGGTCTGTCTAGGGAGGGAGGCAAGGTGTACAAAACAAGCTGACATTCTCCTTAGGCTAGGAGGTCTAAAAAGACAGCTCATTTATTCTTCTCACTTACTAAATTAATGTTCATGCTAGGTAGCAAATGCTGTTTAATTGTGATTGCTGTATGCCTGTGTTTATATACATACACTTGTGGCTGTTAGAATTTATCAAACTACACCATCAGTAATGGATAGCAACACAACAAAATCATAGAAACATAGACTAGTTAGGGTTGGAAAGGACCTTAAGATCATCAAGTTTCAAACCCCTGCCATAAGCAGGGACATATGAAGAAACTCTTGTTCCTTTTGTTAGCCTTCATCCACAAACAGACCATTTTCATAAGAGTTAATACCTATCTCATTCTGGTTTGTAACAGCCTAGGGAAACGGCATATTATAAGTATGAATAAAGGTGAATTAGAGGGGTGAAGGCCTTGAAATGAAATCCGAAGCTTAACTAGTACTGTGAACACTTCTAAGTAGATACTAGTCCACACTTAATATCTGTTGCTCAAGCAATTTATCTATAAAAGCCTTATGGGCCTTGGCAAAAGTTGCATGAGAAGTTTTGACTCTGAATGAAATTTCGAAAGTTGAATTTGGGACTGAGGTTTTTCATGTGGCTTCTAGCCACCTTTAACACAGCTGAAAGATTGTCTTCAGAACATCTGTGTTGGCTGCCTTTCCATGGGCAAGGCATGTGTGAGGTGTGTGGACTGCCGTTCAAATGTGAGAACCACAGATGTAAGCATCTTTTTTTTTTTGTGTGTGTGTGTGCAGGTAGAGTAGATCTTGGCTTTTGTGACTGATCAGTGTTTTGTCATGCAAGAGAGTTGCTGGAAGCTGACAAGCTAAGTCAAAACACCTATGTTAGGTAGTTGAGCAGATTATCTTCCATGCACCATGCTGTTGAATGTGCACTGGTTTTTCAAAAATGGGCTTGGTGATATGGACTAGCCCTGAAATAAGGTCATATACCCTGTGCTTGGTTTAGTTTTCAAATTGCTTAAAATCTCCCCATCTTTTTTTGTTATTCATAACAATGAATAAAAAATACTAGACTTGACACAAAATCTTGTTATATCTAGGTTTTCTGGTCTATTATATTCCAGTAGCCTAGAAAAATAGAGTAAGAGTTGAATTGGGTTCTCAAGCTCCAATGATGGGTCTGCTTAGCACGCTGCTTTGGTGCGTTTTTAGTCCAATTGTTCTTTTTTTTTTTTCTATATAACTAGACTTCTGTCAGTCTCCACACAAAGTTTGACTGTAGGGAGTGTGTGCTTAAACCTTCATTTCTGAGTATGTTCGATATTTTCTGTGTGGCTTTATGTATTTTCATGGACGTTTGACCTTGTGTTCATTAACTGTTTCTTGCTCTCTTTTGAAAGGCTCTTCCTTCTTCCATGATGATAGTAGCTGTCTACTGCCCCGTGATAGCAGCTCTCTTTATCGTTTTGAAGATGGTGAATTACCGTTTGCACAGGGCACTGGATGAGGGAGAAATTGTTGAGAGGAATGCCAGTGAGCGTATGGACAGAGGAGCAAAAACAGAACAAAGCAGTGTTTCAGCCAAGAGGAAAGACAGCAATGGGCCCAGGTAAGATGCCTGCTGATGTTGGTATACTGCTTCAAATGATAAACAGTCTTGTCTTCATCATATGTGTCACTGGAATGATGGTTGAAATAAATACTGAGGAATATAGATGCAGACCTCTGTAGTTCTGAAAGACTGTTTAAGTCTGGTCTTTAAGAGCAGAATTATATATGTATTAGGTTTGAAATGATGGATTCATGCTAATTTCCTGGTTCCTCCCTCAGAGGGGTTCCAGAACAATATTGGAAATGCTGAAAGCACTGAAAGAATAGCATGGAAAATGTGTGCTGATTAGGTCACTAAATACTTAATGAACACAACCAGTACAAGTAATCTTATTTCAACA
This sequence comes from Agapornis roseicollis, assembly GCA_002631895.1. Lineage (NCBI taxonomy): Eukaryota > Metazoa > Chordata > Aves > Psittaciformes > Psittacidae > Agapornis > Agapornis roseicollis. The sequence goes on along the minus strand of NDXB01013214.1, from coordinate 122,731 downwards.
GTAGACTTAGTCTTAAACTCTAGCTGTTGGAGACCACATGCTGCATGCTAAGTATTGTATCACTAAAAGGAATGTCTGATCAGGTCTCGGTTTGCTTAGCTTTGCAAAAGCAGAAGTCAGATACAGTGCTTGACACCGTCCATAGCCTTACTGCAGGGGAATTCTGTCCTGTGAATTTGGAAATTCTGGAACTGCTCAGCTCAGTAATGGCAATGACAATTCTGAAGTATTGTCAATAGGAGGTGATTCCTTTCCACAGATATTTGCTGTCACCAGCATAAAAAAGCCCAGAGCTTTTTTCTCCTCTGACCCGACTATTTGGAGAAAGAAGTGCAAAAGATGATTCATCAGCAAGGCTAGACTAACCAGTCTGATCAGGGTATGGATGTGTTACAAGCTCTATTATCAAAGCCTCTGCCTGACTCCAGATAATTGGGGCAATCTTAAGAGATAGATTGCATGAAACAAGTCAACCTTGCATTGTTAGCTCTTAAAGACAGCCTTTCTGTTGTCTGTAAGTTCCTGGTAATAGTAGCCAGAGTGAGGCAGTTAGGATGCAGTTCTGACTTGGAAAAGGTTGTATGTGTATTTAAAAAAAGGAAAAGGAAAAAA
>NDXB01013214.1:81037-122007 GCA_002631895.1 Agapornis roseicollis | reverse complement strand
GTTTGTATTTGGATTTAAAAAAAAGAAAAGAAAAAAAAAAAAAAAAAAAAGAGGCATGTATGATAAGGAAATGCAGCTGAAAGAAGCCTCTTAAGTCTTTTTATCAGGATGCTTAAAGAAAGGAAGTGTTGAAGTGATGCTCTTTAAATTGCTCAGCCTAGTGCTTCACTGTGCATATGAGGTAACTTCTCATGAGATGGGTCTTAAGCTCCCTGTGTTCTCTCAGCTCAGGTACTGTTGGCAAAATTCCCTAGTGTCTTGTATTCCTGTAAAGTTGCTATACAGTAACTTCTTGTATCAATCTTTTATAACCTGCCCCTTTTTCCATGTTGTGCTTGGTAACTGAACCTGCTGACTTTAATTATGACTCCATTTAGATCACCATATACCTTACTAAAACCATTGAGCTATTTTGGCAGAATGCTTGCCTAAATGTATATTAATGCTTATTCTGCATAATAAAACTCATAAAAGTAAACTAGTGGTCTGTTCTGTTTCAGTGCAACCTTGCTAATGCATGTTTCAGCTGTGATCCTTGGATATGTTGTGGTCAGGTTGTTTTTCTTTCTGTTTGTTTGTTGTTTTTTTTTTTAAAGCCATGTAGCTTTTGCTTCCAAAATGGTAGCCAAGACTTGACAAGGGACTTCTTACTACTAGTACTGTGAATTTCTTCTTGATGTTTCAGAAGTTCTGTTTTGCTTTACGGAGCAGTTGACATGGGACAAGTTACTACATTATAAACATTTGTGAGCTCAGAAGTAGAGGTTAGTTTGATGCTGTGTGTCCTGCTTGCCAACTAAGTTTCATTAACTTTTATATGATCCTTGTTCCCACTTTCAGGTCTCTTAACTAGAACTGGGAACAAGGTCAATGCAGAAATTACGGAGTTACTTTTTGGTAAGTGGGATGTACAGTATATACTAATCTTTGCCTGGAAGCTTACAAGGACTCTGGGATAACATTCAAGCCAATAGAGGGGATGTAGAGTGAGTGTTTAATATTGAGCTGTTACCTTCTTAGTAAGCTCAATCAAAATGTTAGTAACAAAAACCACTGTCTCGGGAGGAAAGTGTGTATGTAGGGTTTTTTCTTCTTAAACTCTGTTCCCATAGCATAAGGTGGATATAGGGGAGCTCCAAGCAGACGTGCTACCTTTAAATATTTACGTGATCAGAATATTAGTTTTGGTAGCTTAGGCTACAGCATATGATACTAAATATATATATAGTATGGTGTGAAAAGCTGTCCTGGAATTTTCACCCCACCATGTGCACCCTCCCTGAGACCACTTCGGGTATGAGTGTTAGTATTTTTAAAGGAATAAGCAGTAGTCTGGTTTCTGTTCAGTAGTTGTTCAAGATTCTGTTTAGCTTCAGAGAACTGATTTTGTTTCTTCCTGAAGAAGTGCTTTTATGTATTTTTACTTGCTGTCATTTGTGTAGGTTTACATTTATCTTCAGTTTGCACTGGTTTGTGAATAGGATCAAACTCAAGGTTTTTAATTGCTTCGTAGAAGTTTGGCATGCTTCATTGAAGAAAAGCCTGCTGATCCTTAAGAAATGGCTTATCTATATTTTTTTCTCATCCTCTGTTATAAAGCTAAAATTCTCTAGTTCGTGTTTTTGAAAGAAGCTAGTCTTAATTTTGAGATGGGAATGCGAGTTGTCTTCTGTAGCTTCTAGTGCAGTTGCTGCTTTCATACATAAGGGAGTGGTGTTAGTAATGCCACTGTGAGGTTTCATGAAAACAAGTCATGGGGATACAGGCTCCTAATCACATGTAAGAAGCAGAAGCAATAGTGCAGGTGTCATCTTTGGGTATCGGTGGACATGCTTAGATACCTGAACTCCATTTTGCTTTTGGGGATATGCCTATGGCTTCTTACTTTGAGCCATAGTAGTCACTGATGCAAGAATTATAAAGCATTAACCTTGTGACACTGCTATTCCCAGTCTCCATCAGCATGTGGGGAGCTATAATCATAATGCTACATGAGTTTCAGATGTACTTCTACAAAATAAAGCTACCAGCTGAAGAATGTTGTATCTTGGAGTTATGTACAGTCTACTGTTAAAAAGTGATCTTTACAATTCTTGCCCTACTTTTTTGCTGTTTCTTCTTACAGTTTTCTGTGACTGGCAGACCTGTTCTTGAGCTTGAAGTTGTTTTGCCCTTTTGACTGTGTAATTAGTGATTCAAGCTTTAAAGAAAACTTCTCTTAGTGCTTGTGGCTGTCAGTCTGACATTTGCAGTACAGGCTGTGGTCCTTCTGTGTTTTGAGAGCAGCCTTCTAGTTATCCTGCTAGGTTAGTTGAAAATTAAGGACAGAAGAAGGTGTTTAGAAGAAAACAAAGCTCTTCCACTGCTTTGTTGTGAAATCAAAATTACTTATTCCAGGCTCTGTGGAAATTCTAGTCCAAATATGGGAACTCTTCAGTCAATCAGCTGAAGTCAGGTTTTAAACTTTTGAATTTATATAGGCTTATGGCCTCTTCAGGCTTTCCTTTCGTCTCTGACACACCTATGTAATGCAGCTGGAGGTAGTAATTTTGGATGGGACAGTTCCTAATTTTAGAAATACTAGTTTTAATTTGGTTTGTGCAGTCTCTGGATGCCTCTTCCACAGCAGTCTCCATTGCAGAGAGCTGGACATAATTTATTCAGTTATCTCAATTTGTGTAGCAACTTCAAGCTTTTTCTTGTGAACTGAAAATTGTAGCACTTGCTTTAAGGTATGAAACCAGCAAACTGTAAGAAACCGGTTGTAATACTTAACAGTAGACGGGAATGGCCAGAAAAGTAGCAGGAAATAGCTCCTAAAGGAGTCTATGTGCTGTTGTAGTACAGATATTTATGCATGTGATGATTAATCCTAGAAATCTGTGCTTTCTGTTGTTTCTGCTGATTTTTTTGTTGTTTGCTACTAGCTTTTGTTCATACATAAGTTTGTGAGTGCTGTCACGGAATATGGCAGCTCTGAGTAGAAAGGTGGCATTGGGTTGTATTGTTGCTTATGCTTATACCTGTTGGTTCACTTTTAGACAAAATCACCTCCTCCCACCCTAACTACTGGGTTAACTACCCAGTTCTGTGCATGAGAGTTTGTTTGCATTGACTTATTTTTCTGCTTCATGGGACATGCTTTTTATTCAAACAGAAAAGGAATTCAACCTTTCTGTGAAAGCCACTCTGTTATATCTTCAGTTGTTACAATAATGTACCCCAAACTTAATGGTTAAGTGAGAGTTTTTCACTCTACTCTTTAACTGACTTGAAACTGTTTATTTTTTTTGTCATTTCTGCTGATGAAAGAAGGTTTAGGAACCTCTTGTATGATCTGTAATGGTTCCTAAGAATCTACCTTTATGTCGCTAATAAGACAATAGCTTGACATGTCATGCTGTAGAATGAATGATGCTTCAGGCCTTACAGTCTACACACAGTTTATTTACAATCTCCTAGATTGATGTTCCTGGTAATTATTAGGTGTTGGTCTTACTGTGTGAAAATCTTCTGTGAGGCTAGCTGTCTATTAAATCCTGCAGTGCTTTTGTCCATTTCAGCCCACTTTTCCAGAGGAGCTTCATCTTTTAGTTTAGTCCAGTTGGAGAAGAGTTGTGCATATATTCTTTTGTCCAGCAAAACGTTGGAGTGGACTCGCCATAGCTGTGTATCATTGATTATTGGGAGGCAATTGCTTATTTTAGGAAAGGAGTTAAGAGAGTCAGTTTCAAATTGCATTCCAGTTACTTTGGTTCAGAAGTTTCCTGGTTCAAGACTGTTGAAAAGGACTGTACTGAGAGAGGAAAAAGGATGCCTCAACATCTCCCTCGTTGCAATTAACGAACAGTGCCAGACTGGATCCCTGAGTTGTAGTCCCCAACTCATTTCACACCCTGTTGTCCTAATGGACTGGTCTAACTTGCTTTTGTTTCATAAATGTCTTTGACAAGCTAAATTGTGTTGAATTTCAATTTGGTAATATTGATCTGGAAAATACTTTCAAACCAATAATTACTGTTTTTGAAAGGGTGAAATTAGTAGGATGTGATAATATGTATATTGTACCTCAAAATATTTCTTGGTAGGAACTGTAAATTATCTGAAGAGAAACAGATGTGGAGTATACCAGGACCCTGTATTGTCTCTGCCTTTCCAATAATCTTTACTGAAAGTATGTAGTCTTCTTTAACCCATCCTTATTTCTGCTTCAAGATCCAGCCTATAGAAAAGACCTGTAGTAATTACCCTCTATTTAAATCTATTATTTTGTTCTGTTTAATACTCCTTTTATTTATTGATTTTTTTTTTGGGGGGGTATTGCAGTCTGACAGATGATCTGAAAGTTACATTAAATACCTATGGAGAGAATTTCATATGTCAGCATTTAAAATATTTTGCAGCTCCTAAGTCTTCACGGTTTGTATTGGCTGGTGACCCTGGACTTTATGAGGCAGCAGCTGCTGTGACAGTATATAGGGTGCTCCAGCTCTAACTGTGCTTCCTGTGTCAAAGGGGCAGTATTCATTTGAGTTACTGAGATGTATTTGAGCGCCTGGTATTTGAAGATTGTTCCGAATTCTCACTCGGTGTAGACAGACAAAATCCAGTTTAGCTGGTAGGTTAATGTTCTTTTTATGTTTCCTTTTTAATGTTTCTGTCAGTGATCCTGGTGGAGGGATTGAGATGTCAGAGTTCATACGGGAAGCAACTCCCCCTGTTGGCTGTAGTTCACGAAATTCTTATGCTGGGATAGATCCAAACAACCAGGTAAGAATTAAAGGTACTGCAGTTGCTGTTGTATTACTGCTGGCTTTGCAACCTGTTGAGTAATCCTTCCTAGTTAATTTGTTGTGGACTTTGTTGTTGTTGGTTTTGTTTGTTTTATTTTTCTTGCATTACTTTTTAATTTTCTTAGGATAAACAGCTTACCTTTCTGTATTTATTAACTGCTTTATTAGGGTTGCATTATATTCTCTGAGCTTCACAGCTCTTGCTTATCCCGCCTTGCGTTTTATGAATGGCTGGGTTTTATAAGGCAACCTACTGTCTCATCAGAAAGAACTTCCTTTTGCTGTTAACTTTCTTCTGATTTACTAAATGAAAATGACTCAGCACATGGTCTGATAAGTACCAAGACCCTCTGTGGTGGGCTTCCTTCTTTTAGTATTGGTGAGCAATTAGACAGCTCAAGCTGAAACTCCATTCATATGTTCCAACTTTTGTTTGTCATTTAGATATGTGATTGGCAAATCGCAGTTGTATGGAATTTCAGTATGTATCCATTGCTGATTACCTCCTGCAATGCTAAATGGCTTTCTGAAAGTTATTGTTTGAGACAGTTCAGACTCTGCAGTCAGAATTTTTAATTTATGAAAGTACAAAGCGAGATAACCTGGTAGAAATGGGAAGACTAAAGCTGTTTGTTTTAGGATGACCTCTGCAAAATCATCACAATTTTGGCACATCAAAAGGGGTGAGAATAAAGCAGTGACTAAGGGTCTGCTGAGCACCAGATGGAAGTGCTGAAGAACTTGGCTCTCTTGTGTTTTAATGCAACTCATTATGCTCTAGTTGCCTGGGGAAGTTGTTCTGTTTCCTTTATGTCTGATAAATTTATGCACTGAACTTATATAGTGCCAGTGTACTGTTCCTTCTATTTGGCTTGTGACATTTACTTAGTCATGGCATCTTTCTTGTACTGATTCTTCAGGAGGTCAGGTTGATTGTCCTGGCCTAACAAAATAATTATGTTGAAAATATGCAATGCAGCATCATATCAGAGATACATAAGATAGTTTTGAATTACATGGAAATCTTTGATGTGGTATTATAATATTTTTCTAATTAGCTTCCTGAACAAGCAATGTATAATGTAGCGCAGTGTTATGCTAATGTTGTTGTTTTACCTGAATAATGCACTGTTACACAGCATAGATACTCTAAGAGATTTTCTCCTTGGAAGAAAACAGGTATTCAGTAGTGTTTAAAGGGATAGAAACCAATGGTCCATGTATGAAGACAGAGCTAGGCTGGGGATTGTGTTTCTTTGACTGGTCTTTGAAAAAAAACAAAACAAACAACCCCTATTCCAGACATACAACAGTTTTAATGTTAAAGCATATGAAGAACTTCTGTATTGTTTCCCATGTGTTCTAATGCTGACACTGTAACACGGTTAAAGCAACTGTGAAAGATAATAGATTGTTTATAATGTGTTTATGTTGATAAAATAAGTGTTCACTAGACCCTGTGATTTGAATTTGTGACATCAAAAGGGTACGTGAACAGTAAGCATCTGAGTTTGGGTCAGTGTTTTGTGTCCAGTAGCTTTCCCATACTGAAGCACTTGTATTCAACAGGGCATTTTACTGAAGGGTGAAAAAGTTAAAACATGGAAAAGTTACTGACTGTGTTTGTGTAAAGAAAATGCATTAAATAAGCTCTGGTTGATTTTTTGCACTTTATGCAGCAAAGCCATTGTTCTTCTGTAGTATGGCTGAATAAAATCTGCACACATCTTCAGATTACCTGAAATTTGTTGTGGTTACAGAGAAGTAGTAGTAGAATTATGCTGTTTTCCCTAATGTCATTTAAACTAGGGATTTTTGAAAAGCAGCATCCCAATACAGGAAAGTCAGATTGCCATCATTTTTATGTATCTTGGGTACAGATTTTGTCTTTAAGTGCTGTTTTGTCTTATTTCTGAGTTTAATTGACCCATGCATTTTTGTGTGCTGTTCAGAGCTCTTTGAGAGAGGTGGTACTAAAGGAAAGACTTAAGTTCTGTTTAGCATGCCTGCAGAATAGTCTGATACAGATTACAGGATGTATATAAAAAAGCAGACTGTAAACCTAAGCAGCTAGCTAGTTTTCACATGAGGAGGTACATGCCTGCTAGTTGGCCATTGAACGTGGCTGAAAAGATACTGTAAATTTGAAACGTGATTGTAGCTAAAACCCAAGAATAAATCAAGGAATATTGCAGTTTTTTACCAACCAGTTTACTTGCTTTGAGGAAACTGTGTCCCTGGAAACTTTCTTCAAAAGAAAAACTGCATTTGCAGGAATGAGGGGGAGGAATAAAATACACCAAAATGGTTAGGTTCAATTGATTTAAGTTTATTCAGCTGCTAGCAGGGATCATCCTGCCTATCCCCTGTTCATGCTGCTGCAGCTTTCCATGTACTACACTTGGTTCTGTGGTTACCTGGTTATTTCATCACATCTGACAGACCTGGAAGCTAACCCTGATAAAAAATATATCTCTTTTCAAATGTGAGCAGTTTCTGCATTTAGCTTGGTGTTTACTGTATGAGCAGGTAGACGTGGTGTTTTTTTAAGTGTATTAGGTAACTGTGATCACTGCATTAAACATTTAGCTTTACAACAGCAGTTAGTAGTGTACTACCACAGTAGTAGTTTATTTCCACATTAAGTATTTTCAAGCAAAATTCCTAGATTAGAAGTTGTTCATGAAATTAGCATCGTAAAATCCCATGTGTGCTTGGCTGTAAAATGGAACAATGTAGTGATATAGTTGGGTGCATCGTTAAATGCCTTGTCTCTGTTTGCAGTGGAAAAATTCTGAGTCAGAAAGGATTTCACAGTACTGTCCTGTTGGATACTTTTGTGCCTTTGAAAATCTCTGCTAGGTATATAGACGAATGTATGCTTTTCAATAATAGGAAACAACAATTAGGTCATTCATGAAAATACACAGCTTTTTTTACGTAATTCCCTCTTTCTAGGTTGGATCTGGGTTATCTCGTCTGGGAACAGCAGCAACCATCAAAGGTGAGATTTTTTCCTACTTCTTAAAATTACCTTCCAAGTAGCATTTCAGATCACTGTTCCTTACAACCTTTTTTCCAAATACCTTGTATGTTTTCAAAACCTTTCTGTGAGCTAAGTGCAGCATTTACTAATTGGAAGAAATCTTCCTTGCTATTGCATATTATGTTTCTAAAATACTAGGACAGAATATCGTGGAATCCATCTTTTGCTTTCCATGTAACAACGGGGCTTGGGGTTGGTTGGTTTTTTTTAGCTGGTTTGTTGTGGGTTGTTTTGGTTTTTTTTTGTTTCAGTTTTGTTTTTTGTTTTCTGCTTGTAAATGCAGAGCAAAGTGGCTGATTTGAGTGGACTTTTCCATGCAATTTTGAGTTCTAGGCAGCCAGTCACCCTTCTTATTTTGTATTTCCATGACTTGATTATTTCTGGTTGCTTGGTATCTAGCACAGTTATTGTCCGGTACAACCCTTATGAACTTCTCTGAGGTGAAAAGATAAATTATTTGTAATTAGCAAAGTTGCTATCTTGCAAATTTATGAAGGTAATAATACGAGAAGAAAATGAGATAGGAGGGTTTTCTACCTTCCTGATTTTTCCTTACTGTTTTTTTATCTATACAAGTATTTTATTACAGTGTATCCCTAACTTTTATCAGCAACCCCACTGGCTTCTGTGTAAGGTACTTTTCCAGTTCTTCATGCAAGATCTGTGTAGTTGAATGAAAAGTTTCTTGTGTACAAAATAAACAGAGTAGGCAATACTTACCTCTGACAAATGAGAGAGTTTGCATTACTTGTAATTAGGATTTACCTTTGGATGAAGACACAAAAAGAACAGTTTTTTGTGACAGGTGAGAGACCTATGGTGCATGTAAATGTATGTGTTAATATTTTGAGCACTAGTACTCTTCTTTCTTAAAATTCGCAGGAGATACTGACACTGCCAAGACCTCTGATGATATCAGTTTAAGTCTTGGCCAGAGTTCTAGCCTATGTAAAGAAGGAAGTGAAGAACAAGGTAAAATTTCTTCTGCATATTAAACATGGTATTTTGTTACCAAAACTCCTTTGCTTAACATGCTAAGTAAATTCATGCAATTTGCTGATAGAGACTAAGAAAGGGGATCTTGACGTTCTCTGTTTCTTAATTACGCTAAGTTCCTGGGATGCGCAGCTTGAATACTTTTGCTGTGCGTTTGTTGTTCTGGCATCTTCCAGCAGGTAATAAGTATTTACTGTCTCCTTACTGCTGAAAGATAGCTAGCTTGCATGTCCCTAGACAATTGTGCTCGTACTGAAAGTGGCCCAGGGTTCATGGACTTCACTGTAGACTAATTTGCTTTTGTTTCCAGTATAACCAAATGTGTCAGGAATGCTTCTCTGTAAAATAATGCTGCATAGAGTTCTGTGTTTGGCACTACAAGTGTCTCATGTACAAGCTACAAGAGTTTTGTAGTTGTGTTTTGCTAGGATGTAAGGAAACTGCTAGTTTGTGTTCTTCAGTTGTCCAATTTTGTTTCAGATCTCATTTTTCATGTACCTTTATTGCCAGGGAAAAGTCTGTTCAGACTGAAATGAAGCATAAAATTGTAGGGAAATTCTTTTGTTTGCTGATTTTAGAGTACTTGCTGATTAGCAGGAAGTTAACTCTAGGAATACTATAGTTCATTTTGGCCAATTTAATCAGACTGGTGGGTTCCTTTCAGTTACTACGTTATTCAGTGCAGAAAGTACAATTAAGATACAGGATTACAGGTGGCCATGGTGCTGTATTAGACAGCAGTGTTCTATTACTTTGAGCTCTGTAACAGAACTGTTTGTGAAATCTCTTAAGTTACACATGTGCCAATACATTCTACTAAAATGTAGTGATTATAGGAACTTAACTTGGCCTCCAGATCTTCTGTTTTAGTGACAGTACCAGAAAGGAAAGTAGTCTGACTTTCAGTACTAGCTGCAGGTGGACATTTTTACTTGTGATGTGTAGCAGAAACAGTATCTGTGACAAGAGCTAGCAGCAAATCCTCATGATCTGTTTTAACAGCACCAGTTTTAATGGTTGTGAAATTCACTAACTTCAAAGGGAGTCTCATTCTAATACCACTGGACCTGTGCCAGTGCCTGCATCTTTGCTAACTGTGAGCTTAGTTGGTATCTGGTAGAAAAGGTGATGTTTGTTGGTATTTTTGTGATTTCAAAGTTAATGTGGAACACGCAGGTTCTTGTATATAGGAAGTAAAACAAAAGGCAGGGTACGCTTATAAAATGAAGAAACTTTGGGATATATAAAAACGTTCTGACACACATGAGCAATAGAGAAGTTGGGGACTTGTCAGAATGGTGTTGTCTTTTATTAGCTGCTAGGATTAGACTGGTATTGATTTCTTTTTTTATGTATCTAAAGTGTCAGATTTTCTCAGATGCTAGGAAGACTTTTAATGTAATGCATAGTACTTGCAAATGGATTTGTCAGTTTATTTACTTTATCTGATATAAAATCTGCTTTACAACTGGTTGTTTATAACTTACATGAGTATTTTTAAATGTACTTAAACAGATTTGGCAACGGATCGGAAGCTTTTTCGTCTGGTGTCGAATGACTCGTTTGTCTCTATCCAACCTTCATTATCCTCTGGACAGGATTTGCCAAGAGACAGCAGTGACAAAGTGTGCCTCTCGAACAACCAGCTTGTGGACCAGTCTAAAGCCAGTTCATGTGACACAGAAGTAGCTTCGCTTGTAACTCTGCATTCTCACTCCTATAGGAAGGATCATAGACCACGAGGTGTACCAAGGACTTCTAGCTCTGCTGTTGCTTTTCCAGATGCTTCACTAAATGACTTCCCTCTCTATCAGCAAAAACGAGGACTAGATCCTGTCAGTGAGTTAGAAGCTTCCAAGCCCCCTTCTGGATCGAGAGAGTCCTTGGCTGAGAACTCTTGCATTTCAGGAGTCTTTCAATTAGATGACATTCTGAAAAGTAGCAGCCCTCAACCATTGGTTAAGAGTGGGAAGAGCAAATCCTTGAAAGCAGACAAAAGTGTGGACAGTTTGAGAAGCCTGAGTACTAGAAGCAGTGGTTCAACAGAAAGCTACTGCAGTGGAACCGATCGTGACACTAACAGTACCATCAGTAGCTATAAAAGTGAACATACGAGCTCAACACATATAGAAAGTGTGTTGTCAGAGCATGAGGAGGAGTCTCCTAGGGAAGAAAAAAAGGACGGTAAGAAAAAGGACTGTGGTGTTGACTCGGATGACAGTAGTTCTACTACTGACAAAAGGACTAGTAGCGAAAGGACTGCTGTGGAAGTGAGCGCTATCAGTGGTGTTCAAGAGGTAAAGGGTTCTAATGTGTCTGATGAAATGCACAGTCAGAGAGGTCTTGGTGCCTCTGCTTCAGAAGAGGCCAATAAGAACCCCCATGCCAATGAACTGACTACACAAGCTGACAGGCCACCTGGAAAGGCTGCTGAACAAAGAGATGAGCAGAGTGAGAAACTAGCTGTGTTAGTGGATTCAAGAGCTTCTAAAGAAACAAGTGGAAAACAAAAAGAGGGAGATGTTCGACCAAAATCTTCTAGTTTAATACATCGAACAGCCTCTACCCACAAGTCTAGCCGGAGGAGGACAGGAAAAAAGCGGGCTAGTAGTTTTGATTCAAGTCGGCACAGGGAATATGTCTCTTTCCGAGGTGTATCTGGTACTAAACCTCACAGTGCTGTGTTTTGTCATGATGAGGACTCCAGTGATCAAAGTGACTTAAGCAGGACTTCAAGTATGCAGTCAGCTCACCAGTTCAGCAGTGATAGCTCTTCCAGCACCACCTCCCATTCATGCCAGTCTCCTGAGGGAAAGTACAGTGCTCTAAAGACCAAATACATTTCTAAAGAACGTGGGGGCACAGAGCCTGAAAATGCTCACAAAACCCACGTAAGCTCTGAAGGAATTAGCAAAAAACGATCTACACGTCGGACTTCTAGCACAAACAGTGCCAAGAACCGTGCCAGAGTATTAAGCCTGGACAGTGGTACTGTAGCGTGTTTAAATGACCCAAATAGTTTAATGGCACCAGGAAACATAAAACAGTTAACCACTTCAAAATCTGATTTGGAAGCCAAAGAAGGAGAGGTGCTAGATGAGCTATCTCTGTTGGGAAGGGCTTCACACTTAGAGTCAGTCACTCGTTCTAGGAATAGCTTACCGAGCCAGGCTACGTTTCCTGAAGGGGAAGAGCAAGAATCAGCAAGTGGAGGTAAGTAAATGACCTACGAGAAGTGCCTTGCCATGTTTTGTTAAGTCTGGGATCTGTGACTTAAGTTGCAGCTATACTTAAGCATCTTCCTGTTTCTTCCTTCTTGCCTAGTAAAATGACAAAACATTTCCTTCCTAATCTGTGGGAAGATCTGCAGAGATGGGAGTTCAATTCAAACAAATGTTATGAAATCTATAGGTAGAGATGTTATGGGTGTGTAACTGGCAGTCTTTGTTAACAAGAGCTGTATCTTAAAGTTACTATTTGTGATAAGATCAGACCTGCTCTGTTGTATTATTCAAACTTCAAATTATGTATACTATCTTAAAAGTTAACAGTAAAAGGGGGACTGCTTTTGTTTGAAAGATTGCACAGTTTAGAAAACTGTGAACATGGAAGTGATTGCTTGACATTGCTGCTGCCTCTTAGATGAACTCTAGCATGGCTTGAAGTGGCACCAGGAAGACCCAAACAACCCCAGACCACTACCCTGCTGCCTTGAATTGTGCATTCTTACGATGGTCTAGTTACTGAACTGAACTCTCCTAGGGATTTGGTTTTGCTTAGCTTTGCCACTGTTGGCTAGACAGTGTTGTTTACTTTGGGGTTGTTTTCTTTTTTTGTCCTCATTATGAGAACACAATAACCTTCCTGAGCTGGAGAGAGGAATGTAGGTTCCTCTTACTTTCTGTAACTATTATTTTGCTTGCTGTAATGATAGTACTAAGCCTACCTGCAATAACTGGTATTAACACAGATTTTTTTGGAGTTCTTAATAGTTTTTTGTTTATTGCTTGTTATAGTGTTCCATTATGTTTCTTGGTTAGCCATCTTGGTTAGCCATATCGAGTGCCTTAATTAGAAGACTTTTTGTGTCATAGAAGATTAGTGGTTTTAAAATATTTTTCAGAGCATATAATATTGCCGATTACCTTATTCTGACTTTTGGGATTGTTTGAGGAGGAAATACCTACCATATAATCTGGATCTTGTTAGCGAAGCACACAAATGCTTCATGAAACTGTTTTAGATCCAGACGGATGTTTTGAAGAGCTTGTAGCAATTTACTGGTTTTGCTATTTAGACTGCCTAAGCGAAGTGTAGTGATTCTTCCATCTTGAGACAATTCCAGCTCACAGTGAGATGAGATATGATCAATAGCTCTTTCCCCACTGACATAAGAGCTAACTCTAAAAATCAGTACAGCTAAGTTGTTGGTTTTTTTTTTTTTGGGGGGGAAGCATGCTATACGGAAGTTCAGTGTATTGATTTAAATTTTACTGGTTTATAATTAGTTCAGGCCTGTTTAGATGCCTTCACTTAAAGAAAAAGCACACATTGGTACTTTGTTATTTGTAGTAACAGAGTTACAGTAGCTGTAATGAAAGAGTTCAGATTGTTTAGCTTGCGGAGTCAGTACAAAGAACATTTAAACACTCTATTATTAAGCTTTGTTAAAGTGATAAGTCCCCTTTATGTCTACTGAGAGTAATTTGACAAATAAAAAGTCTGATTTATGTATTTGCTGTTTTGACTCTGCTCTCCTTAGCAGATTTAAAATTATTTAATTTTGTTTTGGTTTGTGTTATTACAGTTTAAAAGTGTTGAGATTTTCTGCTTATATTCAAAGGAGGCTTAATCTACGTTACTTTACAGAATATGACTTAATATGCACTCACCAGTTGCCACTAGTCTGAAGGAATTGATGCATGACTGATGCTATATATTGCCAAATACCTTGCTTCCTCTTTTAAAGAGTGAAATGGTGGGAAAGACTAACCCTAACATGTCTAAAAGCAATCTTGAAGATAGAAATCTACAGCAGCTTAAGCAGTAAAGTGTCCTTGTCAGTCTTGCTGAACTGTTCAGTTTTCCCTTCAAACTTTGTTTACATAATGGTCATTTTGAAGTTGTTAGTATTTTTAATAAATGGCAAGGACCCAAGTATTATTTGTTTATGGGTTTCAGGCCGACTTTAAGAAGCAGTCTGAATACAAATCTGCCAAATTTGATGACATATGATTAGTAACACTTGGTGTATCTTCCAGTTTTTATTACCAGTAGAATAGGATGTTTCGTTTATGATTATAAGAAACTAATGTCATTCTGCGTTTTTGAAAGCAGACCAGAAACATCATTGTTCTTTAGTATTGCTTAAATATTTATGCAGTCATGTCTAGCATCAAGCCAGTAATCTGTTGAATTTGTCTGTTTATGATCAATCCAAATAATTCTTTCATGTTGTCCTTCATTTCTGCTGGTTTTTCATTTGTGGGGGTTTGATTGTGTGAGTTTGGTTTTGTAGTGGGGGAGGGAAGGGGGGGAGGCTTTTACCCCATATTTATAGTTCATATTGCAAGTTTTGTAACGTCTACATCTTTATTGTAGCTTTCTTCTTTGGGCTAACCTGTGACTAACAGATCAAAGGAAATGTTTTAGCTTTTTGTAGTCTTTAAGTTGCTTTTTATTCAATATTTCTCATTATTGAGTGGTCCTCACCTCTTGGGAGTGTTTTTAGTGTAATATGTGTCATAAATGTGTATGTGTAAAGAAATTATTTCAGAAAATGGAGAAGTTATTTGCATACAGCAGTTGCATTTGTGGAATAAACTTGGTTCAGATTTTCATAAGATCAGAGGATATTGGTTGGAGGGGACTTTTGGAAGTTGTCTTGTCCAACCTCATGCTGAAAGGATTATTTTATATTAATATTTATTTCTGTGGTTGCTTATGATAACTTCCTTAAGCAGTTAACAGATGCTCCAAAAGACTCCTGTCAATACAGGCTCCTTTTCTTCGGGTAGCAGCTTTCAGTTTCTATTTTTTAAATAGGACTTGAATCAGTAATTGTAACTTAATTTTATCTTTAAATCTTCAGGGAGTAAACTACAAAGTGCATTTGTACTTGTTTGTCTAACTGCTGAAGCGTTTTGTAATAGATATGGCCTTTAGTAATCTTTTACGAAGCAGATACAGCTTAACAGTTTCACTTCTATCTTACTATGCCAGGAAGTGGTTGATGACTCACTTTTTACAAGATAACTTGTGCATTTGGATAGAAATTGCAGTTTGTTAAAATGCAGACAAACAGCACTTGAAAATTTTATTAAATGCATGTGGTGGACGTATACAGAAAAAGGGAGGATGTCTTACAACTGTTATCGTTTCCTGTAACTCAGTCTCTAAAAGGAGCTAGTGAATTGACTTATGGGTTAAATCAAGTTGTTCAGGTGTCTAAAAGTTTGCCTAGACGTCCAGTGGTATTTCAGAAATACTACCTTGGTGTTCTCCTGTGCCTTGGTGTTTTCCTGTGCCAGAAGCATCTGGCTTCTGTCAGATGTGTGCTATTCCTGGACTGCTGTTAGTAAAGTAAAGACTTAAAAAAAGAAACAAACCCCAAAAAAACAGTTTAATCCCGTCTATGACACAGTGATGTTTTGTAAAACTCTAGCTGACCTGAGAAATCAAGCGTTCTTCCTGGTTCTGTTTAACTGTAAAAGATGCAATCTTTAAGTTGCTAGTCTTCTTTTATAGCTTGTTGTAATTTAATGTTTCTTTATTGACTTCAAGATCTTGAATTACGTAGCCTTTTGTAAACAAAACTGCATGTAATGTTTTTTTTTTTCTTCTGTGCATTGCATAGTGATGTTGAAGTAACAGCTCGTACTGTTCCTTCATGGTTTGTGGCTTGCAGCATCTCTACAGACAGGCAAAATAGGGTTTGTGAGCTTGGATTACAGTCTTGTTTCATATGGCACATGGAAACCTGTTAATCTTCAGTCTGCATGTATTTGTACATCTGTGCTTAGTGTATCTGCCTGTAATCATTAAACAGTATCCTCTCAAAAGTACAATTCTGTTCTCTGCTATGCAGTCAGTGGTCATGCCAGCTCTTAGAAAAGTATCACTTCTTTCCTACTATGCTCATGTTGTGTGTGGTTAACAGACACTTTGTTTTGCCTGTTGTAGAGCTATTCAATGCTTTTGTTGGCTTTAGTTTGCTTTCTGCAGGTAGAAATTAATACAGTTATGGAAGATGGGGCTTCTGGTCTTGTTTTCTGGGAGTCTTATCCATTTACCTTCAAACTGCTAAATCAAGCAGTTTTGCATGAGAAATTAAATTCTTGAATTCAGAAATGGTAGAAACTGAAAAATATATAAAGGTACTGTAATCTGGTGTTGTGTATGTTTGCTATCTCTGTTCATGTGTTCAGCAGGAGCTCTCCTGTAACTGCATCATATAAAGCAGATTGGCCAGAAGAAAGGGCCTCTTTCCTATATGAGTCTCTTTATTGGAATCAAACAACTGTATTCTGTTACTTGATTTTTAATGTTAATTATCAGTGTTGTGAATGGCATTCGGTTCAAGCATTTTCATGTTAGTCCTTCCCAGTATCTGTCTTTGAAAGCATAATGCTGTTCTGTCATAGCTTTTGTGTGCACAGTTTGAGTTTTAGAGACTTACCTCTGCCTTAGGAAATCTTGTCACCTCAGCAGAACTGAGGTGTTACCATTGAACACTTAAAGATGTAAACAGCATTAGGAGTGAGGTATGAGGCCAAAATGGAATTCTGCGGTTTTGGAACTAACAGTGAAATAACACTTGGAATGAATCTTGCATCTATCTCAACTGTTAATTGCTACTTACTAAAGCTATATGCAGTTTTAATATTTTGTATGGGGATTCTATCCTGGCTGGTTTACCCCCTTTCTAGTATTTGATGACACAGGGGCTTTCGTGAGATGACATATGACCAATGTGATTACCATCTTCCTGATACTGTGTGGTTCCATAAAGGTGGTGATGGGGAACAAACAAACAAAAACCTCAAGTTTTGTCCAACTCACAACATGGCTCTTAAGAGCCAGGGATGTGTGTAATTGCTTAGCAGAAGTTCCAAAGTACTGGTGATAAGAGGCTTCCTGTCACTTTGTGGAAATGCACTTCTTTAGTGTGTCACCTAGAGAGTAGTAGATACTCTACCTAAAGCTCTGCAGGGCTGCTTAAGAGGAATTCGGGGTACTTGACAGAAATGCATGCCAAAGTGTGACAGCATCTACCAAAAATTAAAAATTAAGCAAACTACGCTTTATATGATTGTTTGGGTTTCTGCTGGGTAAAACTTTATAAAATTTCTGTAAAAATTTGACCCTGGTTAAGTTCTCTCAAGCCTCCTGAAGAAACCAGTGGTAACTCTTTTAAAATGCTTTTTGCATTGCTGTAAGTTATTTAAATGGCTTAGATTGGTAATGTTTGTGCAGCTACTTCTCACAGTTTTTCCTTGGTTTGGAAAGAATGGTTCCGTGTTGTTGAGTAGTATTATGTGGTGTTCATAAATTTATCAAATATTCATCTCGAACTGGAGTTAAATAAAAAATTTTAATGCTTGGTATAAATGAAGCTGCATCTGCTAGCTTAGGTTTATAAGCCACTTTGTTTCATGCTCCTTTGAAGTTGTACCTGGATTTGCTGTTACTCATAGAGCTGAGATAGTTCTTAGAGCTCTCTGAACTGTAATGGAAGTGCTCATATTGTTGCCAAATGTAGCTGAGATGTAACTCCAGGATATATCCAAGTTGTCTACTAGTTAACACTTGAAGTTTTAGTTAATAGAAACCTGTTCACAGCAAGCATGAATTTCTGTGTATGATACGTAGAATACCACGTATGCTGGAAAGGCTGTGTGTTCTAAGATTAAAGCATCTTAAAGGTGAATAAATCCAAATACAAAGTCAGGATTAAGTTTCAGAAAGATTTATGTAAGTTATGAACTTTTGCCTGCTGTATGAACATACTAGCAGCAATAGATGGCCACATTCCTGGATTTAGGGACTGAATTGCCTAGGAGATCAGGTTAGATCATAGCTTTAGCTCTTTAACAAGTCCATCAGCATCATATTCAAGAAGTCCATGTAATACCTAGTGTTTTTTAAACATGAAATAATTCAAGTGGGAATTACAGTGAAATAGAATAACCAGGGCTTCCTAGTTTTGTCTTTGGCATTAGTATAGAAATTGGCCTATCAAGCTGGCATGTAAAAATGTTGATTCAGAATTCAAACCAAATGGTTTTGTTGTCCTGCTTATTCCCTGCTTGACAGTGTGTTGCTTTTTGGGTTGTTGTAGTGACTGGTTTGATGTAATTGTAAATATTCCTCTGGCCTAGTCTAAAACTTGTTTTCTTCAGACATTCAACCACAACACTGAATTGAACACTGAAACTTCCCTTGTTTCTTTTTCTTCTTGTGTGTGTGTCAAGCTTTCCTTACTAGATTGTCTGCTGTTTCCCTCTGCCCTATTTTCTGCCAAAAGTTTTTATATCTTTTTCAACTCTGTTCGTCACTGTTTCTCCTTTGCTGCCCACATCTCCATTCTTCAGAAGTTGGTATTAGTGATATTTTTTCATTACATGTCCACACTAAGTTATAACACTGCAAGCCAATACTTTGCTTTTCCATCAGAGAAGTAAAAGTTGTAGGTCTTGTGGTATGTAATCCATGGTAATTAATAACTGTAAACTGAAGATATGGACTAAACTGACTCCTTTCTACTTGGATATCTTAAGTGTTAGGGCACATGAGAATAAACTACAGATGCATAAACCGTGAGGAGAGTGGTGGTATTAATCCATAAATGCATGTGGACTGTGGCTTTTGTCGGGTTTTGAACTCAAGTGAGATATAAGTATTCAGTACAGAACAAAATTCCAGCTATTTGGTTTGGCACAGTGTTGTCAATGTTGGAAGACAGATTTTATTGCTTATATGTAATGCATGTGCCATGAGCTATTAATTTTGGGTTTCATTGAGGGTTTGTAAGGTTTGTCATTATCAGCGGTTGAAAATAGTTCGATTACAATTTCCCATTTGGCAGGGAGAGGCATGGCATGTCCAAGAATCACTTAATTCCATGCACATGTTTAACCATGCTTAACCTGACTAATGTTCAAAACCATCTTGGCTTCCAGTGTTTGTTTTTAACTTCCCCTTACTCCCCTTTCCTGAGAAGAGTGAGCAATACCATTTCCATTGTGTGTGTGTTGTTGGTTTTTTGGCTTTCTTTTAAGTCAGACTGAAGTTTGCAGGTTTTATCCTGAGAACTCTGGTTTTCCATGTGGATACTTTACCTCTGTATTACTTCCATACTACATCTTTCAAGCAATCTTCTTACTTGGCAATAATTTATCATTTTTGTCTAGAAAAAATTAAATGGGATTTGTTGATGCTATGAAACTTGGAAATTCTTGGAAACTTGGAGATTAAATCTCGTGCTTCCTCAGTTTCCATCTTAAAAGTTTGGCTTAGAAGCAGTGATGATGTAAATGTTTTGGCTTGTGTGCGTAAATGTTTCTGTTTGAAAGCAAATATTTCTATTGCATGTTTCTTAGTTGTTGTAGAGAGATTGTGTAGTTGTAGAGTAAAACTTCAGGTGTTATTTCTGTTTACAACCCTGAACTCCAGAAGCTTACACAAAAACCTCTTGTGTAGTACGGTGAGAAACTTTGGAAAGGCGTAACTTGAGGGCAGCATAGTTCAACCTGTGTTCAGATGCTTTCCAGCCATTTTGTTGTAGAATTTTCTCTCCAATAAATTTTAGTCCTTCAATTAGGAAAGTAATGTTCCAAATGTGTGATGATGAAATGCTATCCTTGTGACTTTCTAGGTTTGTAATTGCTAATTTGGCTTTTTTTCCACTCAGTGTAATGAAAGGGGGAAGAAAAAGAATTAATTTAAATAAATGGGTTCATATGCACACTTCCATTAACAAATACAAAAGTCAAATAGTTTCCTCTTTGAGGTCAGATTTATTATATCTAGGGGTAGTTGTGAGAGAGTTAAGTTTGCTACAAAGTTGTCATTAGGTCTCCATCTCTTGCTAATCTTTAGGAAGCAGGTTTGTGTTTCTAACTTGTGCACTTTGAACTTCAAACGCGATTTTTTTGTTTGTTTCTGAGGACATGTCATGTTGAGGGCTCCAGCTCATGTGACAATGTGCAGAAGAAATTTATGCTTAAATTTCTTGATATTCATGTAGTGTCTGAACATAAAAGTTCAGGATTAAACACAAAACCAGAACAGACTTCAACAAACACTGTAAGGTGAAAGGTTTGTCACCTTTTCCTGATCTACTTAAAGTAAGCAGGAACTGTAAAAGTATAACCTATGTTATCTTTCCCTATTAGATGTGGATTTTGTACATGGGTTTAGATGTTGGATCTTAACCTTTCTGGAGTCTAGAGTAAGTGGTCTCAAGTAGCACCAGAGAAGTGTGAGTGATAGTCTGAAGATACATTGGAACTGTCTCTTTACAGGAGTACTTTTATTTGTGTAGTTTTGCTTTTCAGCATGGAAATGTTGTTACTTTGTAAACATTAAAGGAACCTTAGTTATATTAAAGTTCTTTCCCTCATGATTGAACTGCTTTCAGAGCATGATAGAGGATAATTTTGGAGCTTTTATTTACTTCGTCATGGTTTCAATATATATCTTTTTGAGACATTGCATAACATTAACAGGCTGGAGTTTGGGCTGAAAAGCACTGCAGTCCTTTCATAAGAACTTAAACTGGCTTAGATCCTGAATTCTACCACCTATATTCAGGAAGAGTGTATGTAGATGGTATGCATTGAACGAAAAGATAAATCAAAAATTCCGTGGTAGATTAGATAGAAATCTAAGCTAGCAAATGCCAGAACTATTTGTCTGTGCAGCTTTGAATAGAATTTTCAAGTGTATGTGAATTGATTTTTAATTTTTTAAATCTTCAAATATTACTTTATTCCTGTTTTTCTCACAGGCACTGCCTCAGTGCTTGAGGAAGGCTTGTTTAAGGGATGAATTGGAGCTGTGTAGGAAGGACCTCTAGTGTTTCCATAATCTGAGCTTCAGTTATTGCAGGAGGTGATGTTTACTGAATAAAGGGCAGAAAAGAAAAACAGATGTTTTCAGTGTGAATTACACTGCCTTGAAGAACTGCTCTTGAATGCTGTTGCTGCTAAGTAGTTGCAAATGGTAATTAAGATGTAATGCTGATGTTTACCATCCTAACGGTAATTAAGTAGGTTACATTTCAGTTAAGGCTAGTCACTGTTCTTTATTCTGTGGTGTTTAACTGTGGCCTGATTAACAGAAATGTGCAGAGTTGCTTTTGCATCTGAAGTCTGTGGAAGCTGTATTCTGAAAATGTGGATTTTTAAATGCTGATGTATGCGCTAGAAAAATTGAGCTCGACAAGTTGGCAACCAGAATTAGTGGGCAGTTCTGAACTTTTGTGTGATAAGTTAAAGTGAGGATTTGTATAGTCTTTCCCGTACTTGAAATATGAGAGCTATAAAGAAATCCTTGAAGAAATTAGTTTAGGTTGTGTATTAAAACAAAGCATAAAAAGCTGTATATTGAACCACAAGAGAAAAGTCTTGGTTCCTTCCTAAAATACACTGAAAGAGAATTATTGTCTACTGTTTCTTAGAATAACAAAAACAGTTGTTGGAGTAAGGAGGAAGTGTGCTGTGCCAGAGTTTTCCAGAAAACAGTGTACTGAATTCAGGAGTCCTTAACTTTTGATGTTTTGGTAATGAAGTGCTTGTAATTTTAACATTGGTCTTAGGTAGCTTCTTAGCTCTTAAAGCAAACTATGGATTGAAGCTTCATATGCAGATAACCTCTGTTTCATGGGTGGAATTACTCTTGTTCCATGCAGCCTTTATTTTCTGGGCAATGGCAGTAATACACATTAGCAGTAGTAGATTGCTATAGGTTGCTGTTCCCTGTAGACCAGCGTTAGTCTTTGCTGGTAAGTTTTGAAAGCTTAATAATAGGAATATTGTAATTTGAAATGCACTAAAGCAAGCATGGATCACTCTGCCTGTGATCTTTATGCCATAAAAAAATAATTGCTGCTTTATTGTTTTGGGTTTTTTTTTTTGTTTTGGCCTGACACCGTCCTTGGTTTTCTCACTCTAGTAACAGGCTTCTTGCTACCAAGTTGTGACTTCCACTTCAAGGTTGTGATTCTACTTTTGCACTGATTCCGTGTCAAGTGTGGTTTGGTTTGTTTGTTGTTGGTTTTGGTGGTTTTTTTTTCCCTTTCTCCTCTTACTTCACCTGCCTGCCAAAACCTGTTTGCTCTGACCCATTCATTTGAGCTCTCCAGTTCTCTGTGTTCAAACTGGGTGGTAGCTTCCTTGGTTCAGGAGCAAGATTCTGAGATTATTGTAGACACACCATGAAGCGGTACAGAGCTGAAGTTGTTCAGACTGTGAAGTTTAGGGAGCACACATAGATTTTGGGGGTCAATCTGTGGAAAAATCTTGGACTCCCTGGGGTACATGCAAATGTTTTACAGTGTTGCTTTGTAAGTTGACAAAAGCTTTTCTTTGTGGTTGGGGAGTTGAAATAACAAAACTACAAATGCTCACAAAAGTTATTCTCTCAATCATAACTCCCTGCTCCTTCAAATATGTAGCTTAGTCTAAAATGAGCAATATGTATCCCTTCGTGCTTATGAAGAAAAGGGAGAAAGCAACTCTGTTTTGTACCCTGAGGTGTAATGAGGTTAACCTCAATGCTATCTGTTTGGCAGAAATTGTAAAATTGAGAAGAGAATATTATGGTGAGGAGTGGCAGACAGCCTTTCTTGTCCTTTAGGCTTCTCCGTTAATTATCTATTAAATGAGATAGAGGTGATGTTAGTCTTGTCTCTTCCTGCCTTTTGTAAATGGAAGAGGTTTGGGATGTCTGACTTTTTTGCAGCCTGTCTATTTGGATGTGGGGTAGGAGAGAAACAAACTGTAAACTCAACACACCTCACGCCCCAACCATCCACATTCTTATTAATAATTGTGTGTTGTGATCCTGCCTTGAGTCAGGTTCTTCAAATAGCGTCTAAGCTACTTCTGTTGTTGCAAGTCAAGTTCATTAACTTGGGGAGGGTCAGGGGGAAGGAAGGAGTCTTAAGTTACTGTGTACATAATTAGGATGGGTTCTTATTTGACCTAAAGTCTGTCTTGATGCAGCAGCACAAGCCAGCGAGGAGACTGTCACATTTCGTCGTGAACGCGGCACATTTAGGCGTCAGGCAGTACGACGCCGGCACAATGCAGGGAGTAACCCTACCCCTCCTACATTGCTCATCGGATCACCCCTCAGGTAGGGTATCTAAATGTTCCACCATATTTAGCATGCATGCAGCAGACCACTTCTTCCCATACGCACCAGTGTTGCCAGCAACGCACTTTTTACTTCCTTCCCCACCATAACCTCCTTGAGCTGTCACTGCATGTCACTGTGGGCTTGTTGAATTGTGCATGTGTATGTGGCACTATTTTCAAAATGAGCAGGATAGCCAGTCTCTAACATGTTACAGCTGATTTCAGATTGATAACTAAATGAACTAATGCTAACAAACCTAGACTCAGTGTTTTTCATCGAAACTTCAGAAACTTTTACCTTCAAGCAAGGAGGAAAAACCCGAGAAAATACTACTCACCTCTCCTGCTTTTGGTTTTCTTTCCTTTAAGAAAGTATGCACTGGGGACTAGGACTGTAATCTCTTTTCACATCTGTAGGTAGTGAGAGAGAAGCATGATAACAAAAGCAGAACATTATAAAGAGCTAAAGTGCTCCTGCAGAGGCTTCAAATCTAAAATACAGGTGAACTGTTATATGGACATCCTGCAGCTTTTTACAGCAAAAGGGACATAATGAAGTAATAGTGATGCCTTTGCTATAGAATGCACAGTATGAAATGTAATCATGTGGCACTTTGCATGCCTTAGTGATGTGTAAAATATACCGTATACATGTATCCCAGGAATTCCAACCTTCACTGGCATATTTGTTAACGATACTGAGCCTAGTGATATGTTATATACAGCAACTCTGGTCTGTCAGCTTGACAACAGTAGAAGGAGCAACCACACTAAGTTTTTAAGTTTGCTTTTTAAAGCTTTCAGTCCGTGGTTGCCCACAGTGTTAGAGGTTCTGGCTAGCAGAAGGTTGCTTATAGAGGAAGGAACATCCCTCTTCCCCAGTATATCAAAATGATTCTTCTTCCAGTTATATGATGAATACGAAGGAATAATTGTATGTGTTCTGTATCCTTAATGATCTTTTCATATGCTAAGCTATCTTTAATAAATAGGAGCAGTCTGCCTTTATGTTTCAGGAATACCAGTATAATTTTTGTTACTAGAAAAAGCTATAGAAACTGAGGAAATAAAAAGAAAATACTTTATAATAGGGGATGGGCAAGGAATTGTGCCATCTCTGTGTCACCACTCAAATAACAAAGGACTAAGTGTGTAAGATTTTTCTCAGGTGAGAGGGTTGCAAGAATGATGCCTAAAATCAAATAAATGAAAGGTGTATTTCTGCCACACCAAGTACTGAAACTACTTAGCTATGGTTCTAGTAGATAACGCAGTATGTAGCAGCAGTCACGTCGTTTCACATAATTTGGTCGTGTTGCTGAATCTGGCTTGTTCAACTTCTAAGTTAGTGATTTACTTTGTAGTGCAGGATGCTAAAACTGTGCATTCTCTTAGATCATTTGCTGATTCTCTGTTGAACTTGCTTCTTATTTGTTAAAGTGGGGTAGTATAGTTTTGTGTGTTCTTTCATAAGAGGTGCAGACAAATCATAAATCCTGAACTGTGTATTAGCCAGAAAACAATGATTTTTCTTGTTCCTAGGTAGGAAGTAGGGTAAATACAGGACTGTTATAAACTGAGGCTTTACAGCTGCCTTATTTTTACACACTACTGTAGTCATTAAGGTTCCTATGGCTTAAGCTGGGCTTCATTGCAAGGTCATGAGAAAACCGAAGTTGATGAAAGGAACTTTTTAATCAGACAAGATGTACAAGGGTGA
The DNA here is from genome assembly GCA_002631895.1 of Agapornis roseicollis. NCBI lineage: Eukaryota > Metazoa > Chordata > Aves > Psittaciformes > Psittacidae > Agapornis > Agapornis roseicollis. The sequence goes on along the minus strand of NDXB01013214.1, from coordinate 97,089 downwards.
AAGAGTGGATCAAATACTTGTATTTTCTCTATGTGTCTTCTGGTTACCTAAATTTGTTACTTTCTAAGTATAAAAATCCAAAGAAAACTTTCTCTGACACAATGGTACATTAAAAAAAATACATGTATTGTAAACATATGACCAGAATTGAATACTTAGTGGGGTCAGTTTCCTCAAAACATTGTTTGTGATGCTAAATGTCTGTCCTTGGGAGTGGAGTTAAATTGCTGTAGTCCAGCCAAGCACCACAGTGCTTTCAGGTTTGTTTGACATAAATTCCACTTAAACTACCAATAAACTACCGACTGTGGAATACAACTGAAACACTGTATATATTACTGTTTAGTTTCTAGATGAATAGTCTGAAAGCTTTTCTTTATATGGCTAGCCTAATTTTAGTGTAAATTCTATGTGTTGCTGGAGGAAGAAACCCTTAAAGATTAGAATAATGTGCATAAGGGAGAAACCTGATGAAATACAAAAAAAGATGGGGTTTGGGGTGGGTGGGGGGTGTTTGTTTTTGGTTTTTATTTGCTAGCTGTCACCAAGTATCACTGCAACTGTACTGGCATTACTTGTATATGCTAGTGGTGAGCTGCCTCAGTCTAATTCCTAATATTGCTAATCAATGTGCTTTCAGATGTTAAACTTCTAACAGCATTAGATTCACCCATATTTTGTTGCCTTGATGTTACTCCTTTTGTATTCTTGCCAGCAAAACCTTAAATCACCTAATCTCTAACTCTGGCATAATATTGGATGTTGTGAGGATGTTACTTTAGAACCTGTGGAGTTCAACCTGATTTTTGCTTTTTTAAATATTTCCTACCTATTATTGCTATTAATTTTCATATCCCCTGTGGAATGTTTAGTAGAAGAAACAATGGCATTATATGCATATATGTTTGGCAATGGTAGATGCTTAAGTAAAACCTGATCTAGTAAATTCTGCTGTTCTGATGCTGAATTAGACACAAGAGTACTTTCCTAGGCAACTGAAAAAACCAAAAAAATACAAACCCACCACAAAACAATCAGTCACCCCTGCTTCTGTCCTGCCTACATGTCAACAGTCTTTTGGGCACTTTAAGTATGCATCCTATGTAGTCAATGGTGTATGCATGTGTGTCTGATATGAGGACTGTCTGTTAAGTGATTGTCCAAAGCAGATTTTGGTTTTATAATTAACTAATTAGGCAGAGGATTTATCTTTTACAAATCAGTGCAATCTGTTAACGCCTGTTTTGGGTTTGTTGTTGTGACAGATGGATAACCACTGAAGGGGCAACTTTGAATATACCTTTTGATACATAGCTACTAAAGTGAAAGCAGTATTGTTTAGCATTGTTTTGGTGTTGCTGATAATACTGGAGGGACACAATGAATGCTGGCACACCTATGAGCTTCCTTAGGGCTTTTGTTGCAGTGTAGCTCACTGAGAGCCTTGCATACAGCAAGAAAACATTGAATTTAAAGTTTAGATTAAGATATAATAGAATAAATAATGAATTGCGTATTTTTTTACTTAATGAGCTGTATGCATGCCTGCTTTATTTTGCATGAGCTTTTCTGAAGACCTATTCTTAAATCCTTGTGTTGTTTTCCAGTAGATGAAAAGTAGATATTCTAGAAAATACTGTTGAAAGCAAGTACATTAGATGTAACACCTCAGCGCTTAGTAAGATCTTACTTTTTCAGTTGCCTCACTTGCCAATTGTAGCATCATGCTGTAAATAGCGACATTGTAAAAGCACCAGGCGATGCTCTTTTGAAAAGACTGTTTAAGATATTTTCCATAGTCTTTTTAGAGTGTAAATTCTTTTGTCTAAAAGATTTCTTAATTTCATTGTCCCACAGCTACTGAGTGTGACATGTAGCTTACTTAAACGCACAAAATGAAGGATAAAAAAAACTGCTAGTCTTGCAAAGTAGGATGTGGTATAGACAAGCGTAAATGTCATGTTTTCTGATACTTTGCCATGTTTAATATTAAACAAGCTATTAAAAAAATAGCTCTATAGCTTTGCAATGAGAAGGCTGTGAAGAGGAGAACTGACATTTTCATGCATTGTCAATTCATGTGGCTGTAAACTTGCACATTTTCTGGAGCCCAAGTTGGCTTTTAAAACCTGGTTTTTAGGTGCAAGTATGTGTGAGTATAGAAGAATTTCTTTGCAGTAATAATACTGATTAATGAAGTTCTTGCTGTGTTGTCAGATTAACTTGAAATAGACTTAATAAATCATTAATTGGCAGAAGTTTTATAAACATTCTATAGGTTTCTGAATTCAAATGCTTTAACTGCAGTCATCTATAAGGTCTGTGGTAGTAGTTTCTGGCTACTAACAAGGCCTAAAGACTCTAGTGAGAGTTCAGATAAGTAGGAAGAAAGGTGATATTACTGTGACCAAAAAATCCCAAGCTAAACAGTTGATCAGATTGGCTAAATGAGCGAAGTCTAACTATCATGAGAAGACTAGGATAGTCACTGTTGTGTGTAGGTGATACTTCAGGTTAGTCTGCAATTAGACTAAGCACCAGTAATTTGCTTTACCTTCCACAAATTAAGGTTTGAAAGAATATGCTACTTTATGGTGACCTGGGGAGATATTAGCAATACTGCTTCCAAGAAGTAAGATAAGAACTGTATCTCTAGATTACTGATGTAACTAGTGTCCAAATACTGCTATATGGAATTCATGGGTTATCTTAACCCTAGTAAGTGGGTTCTAAATGCTATACTCCTGCAAGTTTTCCTCTTTACATTAAAAAGTCTTGTTTTGCTTCACTTCTAGCTATCTTTCTCTTCTTCCCGGTAATGTGTCCCCAATCCGTGTTTTCTCGTAGCCTTCAAGATGGTCAGCAAGGCCAGCAGCCCTCCTCCCAGGTCAGAGTGCAGTCCCGCTCCCCTTCCCAGGCAGCTGTGCTCGGCGCTAGCGCCTCCTTGCTGGTGAGAAATGGGAGTGTCCACTTAGAAGCATCACATGCCGCTGCATCTGCTGTAGGTGGTAGCAGTTTGCACGATGAACTTGGTATGCAGGCCTTATGTAACCTTGGTGACATGGAAGTTGTAATGCGGCACACGTGTTGGTAATAACGTGGGGAAAGGCAGCTGAGCTTAGCTCCGATGTTGAATCTTGTAGCTGCGTTTCTTAAAGACCATATTGCTCATAAATTCCTTGCCTTTCACAGTTGCATTTCCAGGCACTTTCTTTAACAAATGCTCAATGAGGAGCTCTCTGAGGATGCATAGATACGAGTACTGATGCTGTGAGAGCTTTCATTACTTGAATGATGTAACGTGTAATACATCAGTGTTTTTGCGTTGTCACAGGTAGTTGAGCAGAGATTGTGACCAACTTTGGAGATCATCTGGTTTCTGAAAAAAATATTTGTTACAGTTACTAGCAATTCTTGATCTCTTTGTTTTGGTTTGGTTTGTTTTTTTTTTTAAGATGAGTCTTGCTGAGCTGCTGTTCAAAAAAAGAAATCGCTGTGTGAATGAGTGCTTTATTGTTTCTCTACACCTTAATTTAGGAGCTTGAGATGGAAGAAAATCTGGATGCTTTCCTACATCAAATACCATGATTTCATGGAACCTTACAGTGCCCCTTAGTTCTTCATGGTTTTATTTTATGTAATTTTCTTAACTATTTATTAATTTCTATGTAGCTAATAAAAATGCTAGGGGGAACGAAGCTAAGATGGTCAGAAGAAGTGACTGATCTCCTGTGGTACAGTAACGTGGGCAGATGTAGTAAAGCTCCTGCAGGGATCTTGCAACTGTCTATTAATGGCCTGAATTACTGATGACTTCAGCATTAATACAGAACTGTTCTTCAAATTATTAAAATGGGTATCTTTAGAACTGACTGTTACTAGTGACAGTATTTTGAGTACCTGCCAGCTGTAGTAATCTGTAGTACAGGTTACCTCAGAACACTGACAAAACATTTGTTTCATTCCATATTGTGCTGAAAGATGAGTGAATTACCATGTAACTCCACTAATGGGGAAGACTTAAGAGTTGTCAGGCTGCAGTACCCCTATAAATATGAGTTTGGCTAACAAGTTGCCATTCATCTGTACCATCTAGCTGCAGTATAAGGAAACACTGAATATAAGCAAAGCTGAAAATAACCCTGACAATCTCCGAGATGTTTTATGAAATGTAACAGATGTGATATATGCAATCTGATTATGGCTCTACTAGATAGAAAAATTGAAACTTCTGTCTCAAGTCCTGTATGTGTCTCTGAAGTATGAAAGCTTATCGCACAGAAGTGCAAATTTCTTTATATAATATGGACACTTGTTTGAAGTATTGGAATATCATTCTGAAATTCAGGAATACAGGCTATATCTGTCCAAGGTTAATGTTGAAAGCTACCACTACTGTATTTAAGGATTTGGCTCTATTTAACCTGAAAAGTAAAGTCAAGTTTTATAGAATTCAAGATTTAATACACAGTCTAGTTGGAGTTACTTAGGAATTTATACTGTGTTGTAGTAATCAAAGTAGATGCTTAAGACATTCAGCATTATGTTCTGGATCTCTAAAAAGGCGTATTCATTCCACTTGGTTTACATTGGAATGTATTCATAAATCTGTATAGCTGAATTCTGCTGAAATTTTGTCTGCGCTGTGTTCATAGTAACAGGGCAGCGCATTGCATTTGGGAGGCACAAAGCTTCCAGGATCTGATCAGTTAAAAATATGATGTATAGTAGTCATTTATTTCTGATTCAAAGTTTTGAGCATCTGTTTAGAAACCTTCCATGAGTGCCAACAGCCATTCCAGGCAACAGCTGGTTTCACTACTTTAGGAGACTTTTCTAGTTTGTGTAGCAGGCTTTGTGGGATAAGTACTATCTTTTGTTAAAGTAGTTGGTGAAATGGTGCAGACTTCCACAGGTATGATTCCTTTATCAGGCTTGACAAGAGAGTATCTTGTAACTGGTATATGGCTTTTTTGGGGCTTGTTTTGGGCTGGGTTTTTTTGTAACAGTCAGTCAGGGATGAACACTGTTGCTGTTTTCCTTAAGTCTTAAGTTTTTGCTGTGTTGCCCCAAAAAACCTCACAATGAAAGATGACCCCTGTTACTTTACTGTAGATTGTGTGTGACTTGGAGGTGGTGGAGGGTAGTAGTTTTGAGTTTTCTTTAACTTTTATGTGATCAAAGCAATGCAGGCAATGCAGCTAATTTCTTGTTACTGTAGAAATCACTGCAACTGGCCATTGTAAAAAATAGAAGGTGGGGGAAAGATATGGAAACAAAACCTGATTTCCAGGAACAGGAGATACCAGTGACATGCAGCAGATATTGCTATGTGTCTCTATACAGTGCATGTGAGAAATTATTTTCTTAATAAAATTCTGTTAGCATTTTCCAGTTTTTCTGGAAGGCAAACAGGGTATGTGTAAAAGGCCCCACATTTAGGACTTCTGGTTTTTTGTGCACCAATGCAGTATCTGCTTCTACTCTTTCTCCACTTGCATGTTGGATGCCAAGCTGCAGTTTTTAACAAGATGCACAATGTAATTTTTTTGTTTGTGTTAAAGGTTTGCGTCATGTTGATTCTTGTGGCTTATTTTACAAAGGGTGACCCTTAGTCTGTCATGCCTGTCCTACATCCAGTCTGGTAACTGTATGGTTGTCTTCAACTGGATGTTGTGCTGAGAATAAGGCAACAGATGTTTTGAGGCATTATCTTTAGTCTTCCAGGCTTGAAGTAGAAAGATTTTTATTAATTACATTGCTATTTTATGAGGGGTGAGGGGGAAGGAACTTGAAATGATGGAAAAGAAGCTTATTGTGGAGCAGTAAACATGAAATAAATAATAGGAGAAATGCAGGACATAAAGGAAAGGTAGCAAACCAAGTGCCATGCTCATAGGCAAAATTAATATAATAGGAATCCAGCAAGCAACAAGATGTATACTGTGACTTGAAGTGAATGATGGTCTTCAGAGCACAGTGTGGCAGTGCTAGTGTCTTTTATTCTCAGTGATAACTGATCCTTGAGACACATAGGTGAAGGGTGGAACTTTTCAGTCCTTGCAGTGAGGGCTGGAGATGTTAAGAATTTGTCAGGTAGTCAGGAATCCATGTGCTGAGTCACTAAAACAGATGCCCTGTTTCTGAAACTGGGGTGAAATAACAGCCTCTTGTCCTCAGCTAGCTGATTACTTATTTTTATTTTCTTTTTAATCTAAGGAATACTGGGTTTGTGATCGAAGAGAACTGCTCATCTGGAGTTCTACAGTACAATTACCCTGCCATTTTGCGCTTTGGATTGTGTCACTTTTATGCAAGCAATAATCTTTCAGATTTATTGAAGTATTTTAACTGATGAAAGCAGTTGGATGGCCTTAAAGACAAAACCATTTTCACTAAAAATAGAAGTATACACTGATTATTTAATTAAAACTCATTTAGAATCAGTTCCTCGATACTTTTTTTTATAATTAAGTAGACATAATTTATTTGAAAATACTCCTCCATCTGTCCCAAAGCTACAGGTAGAAAATACTTCCCATAGTTCCTATGGAAGATATCCCTGTTGTAGTCTGTAGAATTCTGCATAGTTTGTAAGTTTTTGTTTCTATATGAAGTCTGTCAAATACAGTAACTTAAGCGTTCTAACTGAAAACTCTTAAGTTTTCATACTGCAGCTGAAGGTAAAATTTTGACCTTCGGACATGATAGTGCTTTGCACACTACAGGGTATTCCAGTTCTGATGGCTTTGGGTTGGCTGACTAGGATTTCAAAACTATTGTTACAAACAGTAGATGGCTGTGTCTTGATATGATGATGTAGGTAGGCTTCACCATGTCAACTGTTAGCAACATGCAGAGCTAGTTTGAGTGGTTTGAGATAAAGTAGTACTTATTAGATGGAAAAGTAGGAAATATGCTGAAAGTAACTTAGCTAAAGAAACCATCAGAGCACCATTTTATTTGGATCCTGAGTGGCTGTCTTTCAGGTTTCCTCTGTGTAAGCTCATCAGCCTGTTGCTTTCATTGATCCCTATAAGTGTGGGTACACTAGTTCATACAACGTGAACCCTTAAGTGGTAGTCTCTGGACTTGGTGATGAGATATTTGTCTCTTGTTTCAAAGGAAGTGCGTTTGTCTTTTCATGTCAGAAAGCAGACGCATTTTGGATTTGTGTGCCTGAGTATGCATGAATTTGTTTTGCTATTTCTGTAGCCTGATCCAAATAGAATATTGTTTGGGGACTTTAATTTACGAAGAATTCACAGCCCTCACTTTGGGGGCTGAGATGAGTTACGAGCATTTCTGTTTAGTGCATGAACATGCTATTGGCTGTATTTCTTCATTTGTAAAGTCAACTTTTGAGTCTGTCATTTGTTCACAATAACAGTCCTCAGAGGAGAAAGGAAAAACTTTCTTAAGCTTCTTCAGAGCTAGGAATGGGAGGGACAAAAAATGACTAAGGTAACAAAAACTGCTAGGTGTATCCATAGATACTGAATCTTGTGAGCATTGAGAAGGTTCATTTGAGTCTGACTGTGCTGTGAGCAAGCTGTTATCTCATGGTTTAAAACTTATTTAATTGATGGGGCTTCAGAGCTCAGCCATAGAATATCCAGTCATACCCTAGCATTTGCATACTCAGTAGCACTGAACAGTCCTGTCATCTTTTCTACTCTGGATGATTTCAGGTTTTTCAAGTGAGCCTTTTGAATGGGGGGGAGGGGGGACAAAAACAAACAACAACAAAAACCACAACAGAAAACAAACCGCACAAACAAACAAACCAAACAAAATACTACATTAAAAAAAAAGAGAAAAGCAAAAAAGGGCAGGCAACTTTGTTTACTAGAGAAGCCCATGCCTGTCTTGACAGCTAACTTGTAATAGGAACCTCATACAGAGTAGGGGAGTGAATTGCAAGTATGGTAAAACCTGTGTCCTGTTTTGCAGCTTGTGTAAAAACAACTGGAATTAAGTGTTCTGTCTGTTTGCTGCCTCTCTATTAATGTTAAGCAGGTTTATTTTATCCCACTACAGTTATGGAGTACTTGCTGTATTTGTATTGCTGCTATAAATTTTGACCGTTTCAAAGATATATCTTGAAAGTAGCATATTATAACTTCTGTGACTAAGCTTAATTAATTTTAAAATCTGAAAGTTTAATTCTAAGGATTCCTAAGGACTGTTTGGCCAGATGATTTTTTTCCATAATGTATGTGTAATTTTGTCCTGACTAGAATCTGAAATGTGTTCTCTAATGCCTTCATATTTGCAGTTGAAATTGTTTTTTTACTGATGTAGTCAAGAGACCTTATGTGTAACTTAAGGTTGGTTGTTAGTTGTGGTAAGGAAGATTCCTAATGTCTTGCTCTAGTTTAAATTCTAAACAGTAAAAACTGTTTACTGCAGTACACATGAAACCCCAAAAGTTATTTAATTAAAGCACTCCATTAAAACCCTAACTATTGAGGAAGAAACTCTTTTAACAAGTGAGCTTTCAACCTGTGTTTCCCTACAAAGGCCTATAGCAGAGGTAATTAAATATTGAGAGCTGTTGTGTTAATGAGCTCTGACACACACTGTATGTGACTCCTGAACTATGTACCTGACAGAATGGTTGGTCTTAGCGCATCTGTGGTATGGGTCTAATTGGCCTGAAGTGCACCTTCTGGGGATAAAAAGCTTTATAAGGATATATTCAACATACTGGTGTCTTTCTTTAGTGTCACTGGTTTTAATCATCCAGTTTGAGGTGTTTAACCTTCTCACTTTCAAGCACATCTGTATTGGACTTGAATGTTTGTGGGTCTGAAGAGAGTTTGAACAGGATCATGGTGTGTTTAAGAAAAAAAATATAAAATAAAATCACCCCACAATATCAGAAGCAGGCTATGCCCGTACAGAAGGGAGAAAGGCTCAGCTCTGGTCTTGTTAGGCATTTCTCCCTCAGTCTGCTTGTTATCCTTTATCAACAGAGGAAGAAAGAGCTGTAAGATGTGCAGCTGAGAGTTGTAGTTTTTCCTTCAGATGCTCCAGAGTGGGATTTCTGTTTTGTTTTGTGTAAGCAGATCTAAAAATATTGCATGCTTGAATCATGGCTTAAGAAGAGGTTTCAGCTAAAAGAGATGGAGAAGTAGGCAGAACACTTCCTATGAGATGACAATTCAATATATTGAACCTGGCCTTCAGGGGAAATTGCAGTGCTTCTCTCGCTGATCAGGCTATTGTGGGAGATGGGCACTGTAAAACATCATAGAATCATAGAACAGTTAGGGTTGGAAAGGATCTTAAGATCATCCAGTTCCAGTCCCCCTGCCGTAAGCAGGGACACCTCATACTAAACCATGCCACCCAAGGCTTTGCCTTGAATACTGCCAGGGATGGAGCGCTCACAACTTCCTTGGGCACATTGTAAGGTAATTTATCATTGGAGTTACAATATCTGGCTTTTTTGCAAATTATATATTTAGGAATAGCTTGATACTGTTCATTCAACAAGTTTTTAATAGCAACTTCAGGAAATCATGGTTAATGGATTCCTAGTAATGCCAAATGGGTTATCTGAGACATTCGTTTTCAGTCTTCTGTTCTTAAACTGAAGCGCCTGCTTCTGGCTTACAGACTAAATCTATTCCTACAATTCCTTTCTTAAGTTTTCTATAGGTATAACTTAAGTAGCATCTCTAGCCACTTCTTTCAGTCTTTGTGTTTATTTTCAAATAGATACATGCGCCTCAAAAGACTTTTTTTCAGGGCACTTGAGGAGTCTCTGCTTTAGCTGACTGTCGTGTTTCTTTAATGCTGATAATGAAGGATTTACTGATTGCTCTACTTCAGGTGGGAGGGAGGAGGAGGAACTGAAGGTAGTCATAGGAAGTTGTTTGCCTTGTCTTCTAAGGGGTTTGGGGAAAAGGTTCACAATGTGCTTTTCTTGTGTTGATGGTGACATCTTGTAAATACAAACTCCTAAAATAAAGTTCTGCAGTTTACTATATATGTGTCATGTAAAATGGTATGAGAGCTGAGTAGCTAATGTCTTGTCTGCATTGGTGACACATTAATGTGTAATCATATTTTATATTTTGACACTGATGTAAATTTAGATGTCTAAATTGATCTCAGTAGTAAGTGAAATAGAAACTATTGTGAGTGGGATGAAACCTCATGAAATTGACCTGCTTTTGACCTTTTCTTCAACAGGTAAGTTCAGTTCTACGCTCTACGAGACAGGGGGCTGCGACATGTCACTTGTGAACTTTGAGCCAGCTGCAAGAAGAGCATCGAACATCTGGTGTGTGTGAAGGCCAGTCAAGAGTGATGATTCTTGTCTTACTGCAACCAAATACTTGATTTTAATTTTAAAAGGTTATTTAGTATGGACTACCAGAAATAAAATATGGAATATTATCCATATACCTTTACTTTTGAAACCCAAGTGAGTTTTATGAGAAGATGACATTAACTGCATAGGTTTTTTGTGGGTTTGGGGTTTTTATGGTAGTTAAATACAGCTCAGAAAATAAAGACTACTATTGCTTAAGCAATAAATGTCCAAACAGGCAACTTGACATGCATTTTTGATTGGCTTTAGAAAGTCTTTAAGGATTTAGACCAGGTTTTGGGAAAGTAGGTAGCTGTTGATCATAATGGCTTTTAACTTACTTACAAATGAACTTCCAATTGTGAAGCAAATGTAAACTGATAAAATTTGTTCTCAAGTTCATAGATGGCATGAAACAATACATGGAAGTGTTGACATGCCTGAGGTTGACATCTGACTTGGAGCTGAAATAGCCAGCTATAGACTGGCAAGTTCATCTGCTGTTGGAAAGATGCCCTTTCTCTGAAGGGACAGGAGGCAGAAGAAAGAAAAACAATGCAAAACCTCCTGTCCCTCTGCAATCCGCTTCACTAAATAGAAACACTGTGAAGCTATTCTCATGCAAAATGCCCCAAATTCCTACCACGTGTAGGGGGAATAGCTATTGGAATTATGGAGCAATGGATATAGAAGCTCCCATATTCAAATCTTGTGAAATTGTGCAAGTGCCTTTTGTAGAGTTGAACTTTAACAAAGTTCTGTCTTCCTTGCACAAAGCTGCCAATGCCTGCCTTCTACTGCTTGCATGTTCTAGATGCAATGGCTTTGCTGATGGCTGCTGTTACAAAGTTACATGTGCTAATGGAAGAAACAAATTTGCGACATCCAAATAATCAGATCTCACTTTTAGAGAATACTTGAGTTTTAGTGAAGTGAAATTGATAACAAAGAATGTTTTTATCTTAAGGCAAGGAACTGAAGGAAAGTTGCATAAATTTGATACAAGTCTTACAGCCATGTGATTTACATGGAAAACAAACATCCAAAAGCTATCCAAAATTGGGGAAAAAAGCAGTGGTTGGATATGGACTCCCATACAGTAAGAGAAATTTCTCCTAATCTCTAATGAATGGAAATTGCAAAGTAATTTTGCTCTTCTTTACCAGAGGCTTAAGTTTTATTTAAAGTTGTTTTTCAGAACCTATTTAAGATTAAGTAACACAGCATACTTTTGTTAAGTATGTACTGTCTTGGGCAGTCTGGGGACCTTGGTAAAAGCAGTACTGAGTTAACATAAACTCTGTAAGTGAACACAGAGGACTCTGTGCTGCTCTAGAGATGCTGTGTGTGTTTGCACATCAGTAGCTAACAGATTATAAAACATTTTTTTTCTTTCCCCAAGGGGAATAATTACTATCATGCTAACCCTTGTTGGACAACTCTGGGACTAGGTGTTGAGAAAATTATACCAAGGTTAAAGAGTCCCCTGATTCGCTGTGGCTACAGAAGTTGCCATAATACACAAGACTAAGTGGATACTTGTATTTAAAATGTGACTGAAGAAGAACTTAAATATTTTTAGATAGAACTTGCAAGGACTCAAAATTAATTTGGGACACTAGAAAATCAAGAGTGGCCTGTTGAAATAAAATGTAGTTTTATAATCTGAAGTCTTTCCCCTGTTCTTATAGTGACACGGACTCTCACGTATCGAGTTCTACCTCAGTTCGCTTTTATCCACATGATCTAGTAAGTTTTTTGTCTTTATTTTTAAAGCATGCAAAAAATCAGAAGGCTTTCAGATTTTATAGCACTGATTAACCATCCTATATGGCAGTTCTCTGTTCTTAAGAAGAATTTTTGCCTGGGTTCAGATGAAGATTAAGTATGTATTGTTGCAGTGTCTTCATATATACATACAAATTCATCTCTCTGCATAGTACTTTAAAATTTAAGTGGCTTTCTCTGATCTAAAGCATAGTTATTTTCTAAATCACATGAAATTGTGCTGAGATACCTTGTAAAGGTTTTTGGAGATCATAACTTGGCCAGAGCTTTCCTTCTGTGCTAAGGTCAGCAGAAAGAATAAATGTCTTGTTCTGTCCAAGAGAAACTCCAGAAGTTTCCCCAAAAGGAATTTAAAAATCTGTCATTGGAATCTGTTGTACAGGATTTTAATTTGTATGCAGGAGTGACTGGGAAGAAGGGCAGAGGCTTACACTGTTAAATACCACAAATAGCTTCAGAATTCATCAGTTTTGTGATCTCAAGCCTTTTAATTGATTGTAAAGTTCAGGCATACCTGCAATCTTAATTAATTCTGAAGTCTTACATTGCTGGGTCAGTGCAAGAGGTCATGATTCTTATGATCATGATCCTTAAACTAGGAAACCAAAGTACATTGAAGTACCTAATGACCTAATCAAGAGGGAAAATGAAATATGAATTCAGTATTTGGCAGAGGAAGGCAAGGCCTTCATTTGCCTGACTGTGCTTTTGATCAAGAATGTGCTTTTTGTACCTGGTGTTTGCTAGAGGAATTTTCTTTGCATTTCACCATCCCCCCTGAAAATGTAGCCTTCTAAAAAGAGGCTCCATTTTCTCTCTTGTGCTGTTGGTTTGGTAGCGTGATGGGAATGGTTCTGCTTAAGGCAAATTTGTACTCGTAAAAGCTTAGCCCATGTGTCTTAATTGAAGTTTTCCACTGAAATTTATTGCTAGTGTTGGTGAATGCTACGGTGTTTCTACCTTTTCAGAAACAAATTTTTTAAAAGCTGTTGGAAAAGCACCTGTTCTTTGACACAGCTTATGTTGGAGAGTATGTTTTGTATTTTTGAAATGCCTTTAGGAAGGCAGGGTTTCCTGCTTGTGTTTTTTATTAGTATTTTTCTTGGAAGGCAAAGGTGGCTGAGCAAAGTTAAAGTACATTAGTGCTTTAAGGAGTCATTGAAAAAATTCAAAGATGAAAAATTGAATGCTAAACTTTATAGGGGTTTGGATGTTCAGGGTTTTTTTACCATTATCTTAATGTTGACACTTAAAAGGTGATACTATTTAAATTTTAGTCTTTGCCTGAAAAGATTGAGAGGTTTTCCTTTCATTAAATGATGGTTTAATGATGTGATGATATAAAGGGCAGCGCGTTAAGATGTCTCCTGGCCTGTTAATGAAGCTAAGAAAACGGGTCAAATGACACATACATACTGCAGTAACTTTTTAACCTTCAGAGCACTCTTCTTGGATGTCCTGGTTGTTCCTATTACTGTGATTTCAAAAGAACTTTATAGAGTGACAAGCTACAAAATAAGTGAGAGTTATAGTCAGTGATAAACAGTACTTAAGTAGTTAGGGCAAAGGTTTATTTTAGTTTGTCTCTCAGTATTCTGAATGTCATGAGTTTGACCACTGATGCATGCATATATTGTTTTCTCCTGCAGAAACAACCATTCAGCATGGGTGTGCATGCAGGTTAGCTAACTTGAAGAAATGTGTTGCAATTTATTTAAAGTCAATGTTGGATTATGTTTGTGGTATACTTTATTCCTGTTCACATATCAGTTTACTTGTCTTCAAGTTTGAAGTTTTAGGAGTAAATGGGATAATGTACTTGGAAGACATGTTTGTACTTGATTTGAAATAGCTGCCTGGCATTTTAGCATATGGCTTATGTTGTATGGAAACAATTGTTGCTGTTGGTGCTATTCATTTGTTATAGGGACAGGAGAAGTAAGTAGAAGCCTGAGAACTGATACTGCTTAACAAGGAAACTTCTCAAAAGTGAAGTTAAATAATTCGAGCCATTTTCTCCAAAGCAGTTTACAGTAGAATACAGTGATATAATAAAAATGAGCTTTTATTAATACTGACTTTCTTTTAGCTTTCTCTTCCTCAGATCAGGTTGAACAGGCTGCTAACCATGGATACAGATCTTCTGGAGCAGCAAGATATTGACCTGAGCCCTGACCTTCAGGACCACATGCAACCTCAAGAGGAAGCAGCTCAAAAAGTCAAGCAGTACTATCGCTTTTGGATCCTGCCTAAGCTTTGGATTAGCATCAATTTTGACAGATTAACTCTTCTGGCTTTATTTGATAGGTGAGATCTTCATATGTCACTAGACCTCAGAAAGTAATGATTAAAAAATCATAACTAAACTGTATTGCAGATAAAGATATATCCTTAAAGAATTTTACTCATTTACCATATTCTGAACAATTAAAGACTAATACAAAATGCAGTTTTTCTAAAATAACAATTGCTGTTCTCCCTTTTTCTCTGGTGGTGTAAAAAAGGAAAAAAGAAAATGCCTCATTTTGCATGGATAGGCTATAATGTATTTGCATGGTAAAAAAGAGAGATTTGTTGCTAATCTTTAAAGCTAGAAAATAACCTCCAAAAAACTAATTGAAAGGGTCTAGAACCTGGCATACACTTACGTTACTTCAGCAAGTAGAGAGAGTGTACTGCTTGTTTCAAAGCATTATTCCCAAGGGCCTTTGAGCACTGGAACCTGTTGTCCCTGCTGTATTTACCTAGTAGTATAAAATGGAGGTGGCCTCATTTAAAATAAAAAAAAGCTACAAACTTTTAGAATATATAGGGTATTTAAATTTTGGCAATAAACTTCCTTGAGATAAACATAGTAGTGATTCTTTCCAGGCAGAAATATTACTCTGTTCTTAAGCACTGCCAATATCATATGGAATTATCTTTATTCCACTTGGAATATATTAGTCAGTGGAGTGTATTTTTAGCCTCTTTGTTGTAAAATTATGAATGACAGCCTATATGCAGATAAGCTACTATGTATATTTTCACAGGTTTGTAGTCATCCTGTGTGCACCTTGAGTATAGACTTACATTACAGACCATTCTTCTGGTTGAGCATTTGAACTATTCCTGAAGTTGTTTGCTGATGTTATCTTCTGCTGTTTAAAAATCACTTCCATAAGATATACTATTTGCTTTCAGCTATTGTTGAAATCCGGGTAGCTCCTGGCTTTGCTGAAGGACAGTGTGCTAGGAGAGGCAATGCAAGTTCAGATCTATTCTTAACTATTTTGCTACCAGCATCATAACTCTTGTTAAGTTCTGACCCTAACTGTTCCCATGCAGCTTTTTTTCTAGATGTAGTTTTCTTTTAATTATTTTTTTTCTTTTTTTTTTTTTTTTTCTTTTCTTTTTAATCTCTCTCTAATACAGGAATCGTGAGATCCTTGAAAACGTGTTAGCTGTCATCCTAGCTATTCTAGTTGCATTTCTGGGCTCCGTACTTCTTATAGAGGGCTTTTTCAAGGATATTTGGGTCTTCCAGTTCTGCCTGGTAATAGCCAGTTGTCAGTACTCACTGTTGAAGGTATTTTAATTTCTATCTTTGCTTTCTATAAACAACAGCAATAACTTCTGTTGGGTGTTGCTGGTTAGTTAGAGCTTTACGGATGAACCTGCATGCATATGATTTAAAAAGAAATGAGTAAACTTCAGTTTCATGGGAAGTTTGATAGGTGGTGATAGAAGGTCACTGTGCTAGAATGGTTCTGTTTATGTTTGTTAAACAACCCTTTGTTTTCTGTTCTCATGCACTTTATTGTTTTCCAAAAGAGGAGCATATTCTTACTGGTTGAAAACAGCCTACAAATTAAACTTGAAGGGGTTTTTTTGTTTGGTTGGCTTTGGTTGTTTTTTTTTTTTTTCAGTGAATACATGTCAATGCATTCATATTAAGCAT